>JAJPUD010013734.1:0-43181 GCA_023553655.1 Myrmecobius fasciatus
TCCGCTGCCCCTGGACTCCGAGGGTCCCCGGTTGGCGGTGCGCCTCTTACGGCCGGGTCCCCGGGTCGAGCCCCCCGCGCAGCTGCTACCCCCGCTGCCCACCCGCCCCACTTTTTTGCGCCTCCTCGCCCCGCCGCCTACTATCTGCCCGGCGCTCCCGCGCCTACCCCAGGAGCCCTTCCCCGTGGTCGCCCACCCCGTGGAACACCGTCCTCTGCCTGCCTTTCCCAGCGCCCCAATCCCGACCCTCCCGCCGCCCCACTTCTTCCTGACCCCGCCTAGCTCCTGGACAGAGCGGGTTGCTCTGCAGAAAAATATCCCCTGAGCACCTGGAGCTCCCCACTCCAATTGAGTCTTGGGTACCGTTGACCTTGTCTTGCAGACAGCTTGGAGGACTGGTGCTCACTAAGTGGCCCTTTGATGGCTTCAAAAGAGCCTCTCAGTCCTGTGTTGCAGACTGGTGGTTTGCTTCGCCTCCAGCAGCCTTTCGCTGACCTCTGCCTATGACCTCTGTGTCTCCCAAAGGGGTAGACCCCCACTTCTGGGGAAGAGACACAGCAGGTGAGTGAGTTTGCCTTCTGGTTTTTGTCTCTCCTCTTTGCCTCTTACAAAGGCTTGCTTCTTGTTGGAAAAAATTGTAGTTTCCTGGAATTGGAAATGATCCCGAATTGTTAGTAAGCAGTCCTGGGTTCTATTTCTGGCCTTGCCACTGTTGCTGTGAATGACTTTCACAGTAAGTCCTTACTTTGTGTGCTTTCTTTTTTTGCTTCTGTAAGTAAAATGAGGGAATTTGATGAGCTTTTCTTGTGTAAAGACTTTTCCGAACCTTTTAATTGATTGGCAAAATATATTAAGGGGGGGATGCTTTTCTGAGCATTTGGGAAAGTGATGAACACTCAGTTCATCAAAATAATCTTGGTAATTAGCATTCCCGTTTTTAATAGAGTTATTGGACTGATTGATAGGGAGACACAATAGAGAAAGCATGCCCATTTTTCCGGAAAGTTTTTTATAGTTACCGTGTCCTTGAGGACAGAATATTATGGAAGTGAATATCCTGAAAAAGGTGATTAAAATATCACCATAAAATGAAGGTACTTATCTAGATCTGAGGTCCTTCCATCTCTAAATCCATTCTGTAGTAGATGACAACTTGGAAAGAGATATCAAAGTGAAGTAGTACCCCTTAATTTTATTCTAGACCCTATTCTATTTAACATTTTTATCAGTGACCAACCCAAAGGCAAGAAGCTTGGATATTTAACATCTCCCTCTTAAAATTAGAATCCAAAAATGTCCACTATGTTAAACGGATGTTAAAATAAAATGGAATTTTAAATCAATGAAAAATGTTATGCTGGGTTCAAAAAGAAATTCAACTATACCAAAACAGGATGGGAGAGAAGTGGTTAGACAATTGATGTGAGAATTTTAGCAGAGCACTGTTGATTCACATTATAATTATTACCCAGAGGAAAAATTTGGCTTCATTATAGAATCATGGTATTCAAAAAATGAAATAAGTTATTGAGATGGATTTGAAACTGGGGTTACTCAAAGGAAACACTTGCTCTCTAGGACCTTTATTTTTTTAGCCTATATGTAGCCTTGAACGAAGGCCTTTACCCTCACCAAGTTTCAGTTTTCTCAATTATCCCCATAAGCAAAGTACATTGTAACCTTTAAACTGCTGTACAGTTATGAGTTGTTAGGTACTCAATGGAGTGGGCCCTAATTAGCTTAGAGTATCATGCTTAGCTTGGGCTACCACCTTTTAAGAGGAATAGGGACACTCTGGAGTATATCCTGAAGAGGGCATCCAAGATGGTGAGACTTAAAGCTATTCCATATAAGGATTGGTTAAAGAAACAAAATGCCTGGCTTAAAGACACTTGTAGTAGTAGGGGTGGTGATTACTGTTTTCTGAGGGTTTTCTTGTGGAAGAAGAATAGAATTGTTTTGCTTAGCTTCTGAGCATAGAATTCCCAAGAAAGGGATTAGGACTGTCCAAAACTAGAATGATAATCTACCTACTACTTTTTGAAGGCCTTAAAGCAGAGGCTGGATGACCGTTCTTAGTGGGTTTCCTAGAATGGGTTTATGCTTCAGGTAGGGGTTTGATTCTGTTAACCCATTATTTATTAAGCCCTTCCTATATATTAGGCTCTAGGCACATTAAGACAAAACAGTCCCTGGTATCAAGGAACCTATATAAGAAGAAAGAATAATAGGAAATTAGGAAAGATAAATTGAACCAGATCATCTCCAGAGATAACTTCCAACTCAGATTCTTTGATTCTGCATAAAATGTCTGTGAGGGGAAAAGTGTAGACTAAGACTTTTTTTCTAGTTTAGCAAGTTCTAAATTCATAGAATAAAAAGACATACTTATTTTCTTTTTTTATTGTTTGTTTTTTGTTTTGTGATGAGGCATTTGGGGTTAAATGATTTGCCCAGAGTCACACAGCTAGGAAGTAGTGTCTGAGGCTGGATTTGAAATCAGGTCTTTCAGACCTGAATTCAGGAGTGGTGCTCCACTGGGCATCTAGCTGACCCAAACATACTGATTTTCAGAAAAGTGTCAGGGAAACTATACTGGTGAATTTGACCTTTGTTTCTGATAAAAACTCTAGGGGAAAAACCAACTAGTGAATTATTTAGAAAAGCACAAGTCGATCACAAAGAGCCAACACTGCTCAGTAGCGTACTGGACTAGTAGTGGATCAAAGAATACCTTAGATATAGTTTGCCCAGATTTTATCAAAGTATTTGATAGATACTCTTTATTCTTTTGAATACAAAAGGTGAGCTAGACCAGGAGTCTAATTTGTGGCCCCTCAAACTCCTAAGTGGGACCTGAACCAGATTAAAATGTAATTGGGAAATGTGTGACCCAAAAAACATAGTAAAACATAATGTTAACTTGTGGTTTTCTAAATCAATATTTGGCCCTAGGGATCCATTTCAGTTTAAATTTGACACCACTGAGCTAGACAGCTCAATTTGGGGCATTCAGAAGTGTTCAAAGACTACACCCAGAGGAGTCAGTTTGCTAGGAGAGTTCTAATGGCAAACATGGCCTTGAAACTGCCTGACCCTGTGCTATTGAAGTTTTTGATAAACATGTTACAGGCATAGATCACATGCTTAGCAAATTTGTAGATGACATAAAGTCAACACAGTCTGAATCACTATTTAAAGTTACCAATAAGCAACAAGATTGGTCCAAGTCTGTGATAATAAAATTTAAAAGGGGTGGTTACTCTGAAAAAGACAGGATTTTTCTTCCATTGCTTCCTCTCAAGAAGTTAATATTATGCTATGGAATGGAAAACAGTGACTATTATCTTGAGTTGTATGAAGGGGTGTCCTGTCCAGGACTAAGGAGATGCTGGTCCCACTGTGATCTTCTCTGGTCAGACCACCTCTGGGAGAGTAGGTCATTTAGAGTGCTGTTTTTTAAGAAGGACATTGATAAACTGGAAGGTAACCATTGAGGTGAAGGAGTTTGAGATCATGAAGAGGAGTTGGAACTGACTTAGGAGGGGATCATGATTACTCTCCTCAAGAAGTTAAAAGAGTTGTTTTCCCCTTGGCAGCAAGATTGAGACTTTCGGCTTGGCCCTAGAAACCTAGAAAGCAGTGGGTATAAGTTGTTGGCTTGATTTGAGGGGTGAGTTTCTAACAAAAGGGTAGAATCAATGGTCTCCTCCCAATACTGTTCTCTCAAACTTGTCCCACCCATATTCCCCAACTGGAAGAGGAGCTGCTAGGTGTGGCAGTGGCTGAACTCAGGAGTCTAGAAAACCTATTTCAGATGTGGCCTCAAGACATTTACTTGACTAATCCTGTGCAAATCATTAGTCTGATTCTGTCTAGGTTTCCTAATAGGTAAAATTTGGACAATAATAGCACCTCCTCCCCAAGGTTGTGGTGAGGATTAAATGAGATAATATTTGCATTGTAATACGAAAAGTACTTTAAAAAGCTCTTCAAACAAAGACAGGATGACAAATATTTTTGGTTTAGGGAATTATTATTCAAATTGGATTACTCTAAAGTCCTTTCTAACTTTGAAATTCATGATTCTGTAAAACTAGCCAGAACCTGGGTTTGAGGAATATCTGGATATAGGCATTATGGAAGAAAGAAGTTGATTCGAAATAGACATTGTTATCATAAGTGTTTCCATTCATTTTGTTGTTATCACAAACCATTTTGTTCATTATGAAGTCATGTAATAAGTGTCATGGTCACCATATGGAGGTAGACTAGTTAATGGATAGGCCCAGATCTTAGCACTTGTAGCTTATACTTTGAGGAAAGAGTAGGAAAGCCAAATATTATATACAAATGACAATTTATTCTCATTAAGATTATTTTTAGCTTAATTGTGTTACAGTATTCTTGAAGTTAAATTTTAGGTAAAAAAGTCTTAGAAAGCCTAATTGAGTCTGACTCCAAAACACTGCAGTGTTAAAGAATGCATGATACAGATTTATATTTATAGGAGCAACATATACAAGACTGGTGATCTTGCCTTTTTGCTCTATGGCAGATGACTGCTATAGGGACCTAAGGTCCCAAAAGGTGAGTCTAGAAGAATCTTCTTTTCTCCCTTCCAGTTTCTCTCCAAAGTATAATAAACACATTTTCCTTATTCCTCAGATGAATCCAGATCAAATGACCGGTCAGGTGTTTGGCTTCTCTGGAAGAAAAAAAGTCCTCCCTCTAGTGTGACTGAGCCAGAAGATCTAATGGAAAAAAGTTCAAGAATTTGTGGTTTCCATCCCCTAATTGGGGATGGCAGCTAACCCTCTGCCTAGTGGTCCCAAATTATTTGTTCCATTCAGAATACTCCTTTTCCTAAGCAAATTTTCCTCATGGGTTTTTCCCCCCAGACTACTGAGTTTAGTGAAGCTTTATATTCCACCTTGAGCCAGAAATTCTGAGTAGCCGATGCACAAACCCAGAAAGTTGGGACTGTCTTATTCGTTTTTTGTCTGTGGCACGGAACAGAAATTCTGAAACCAGCCACACGGTTCCAGGCTTTTGGAATGAAAGTGCCGTGTGGGACAAGTTTGCATAATACTGAGAGGGAGTTTACTAGTTAACCCAGAAGCCAGGTGAAGAGGTGGGACTGGGAAGGGAAGGGCTAAGGTCAGAGGTCAGATCTACTGAAAACCCTTTAGGAAAAGAAAAGCCTGCTTTGTGAACAATTTGATGAAATCAGCCTACTCATTTTCTGAGGCCCCCTAGGCAAGTAGTGTAGATGAAAACAGCTGTATGGAAAAAGGAAAGTATGGGGTCTTGAGTAGTTAAGTAATTCATAAATTTGATAATTAGATCACAGTCTCTATAAGCCCTTCAAAATTTGATTGGGTTGAAAGTGATAATACTGATATCTGGCCTAAGAATCTCAGCCTTCCATCCAGGTTTCGAGTTAAAGGTTAAACAGTATTTATTAAAAGTGTACAGTATTAAGGTCCTTAGTATTACATGGCATAGTTTTATTTATAAAGAGTTTATAATCAAGACAGACTCAGCAAATGGGTCCCCTCCCCCCCTCATATCTCTTTCCCTTTCCACCCAGAAATAAACCAAATTATAAAAATTTTCTGGGTTTGATGTTGGAAATTTACAACTGAATAAAATGTTTGTTGTTTTTGTCCTTGGGCAGCCTTTTCTTTAGATTGCTTAGAAGTGAAACTAGTACTAAGGACAGACCTGGGAACCCGGTATGTTTGTGCCTGAGGTGAGGTATGAAGTATTCATGTTCAATCTGAAAATGCACAAAATAAGTACTTAATACATGCTTGAATTTTATTTGTTAATACAACTTGGTGAATCATGAAAGAGAAGTTCTTAGCAAAAAGGGTTCATATGTCATAATAAATGTCTCCCTACCACCTGCAAAGTGAATTACCCCTAAATCCAGCTGTGTGTGTTTCTTAATCATACTATTGTTTGCTCTAGGCTTAGTAAGTTAGGAGTAGCTGGGAAAGCTACCACAACCCAACCGGAGAGGAGGTATTTTGGATTTGGGTGTATGAAATACTTTGAGTCGGAAAGAATCACTTGAAGATTTATTGGAAATACTGAGCTGGGATGTTTTGAAGGAGAGTAGGTTTTTGTTGCAGGTGGGAATGGCATGTTGGGTGATTTGACTATGAAAGAGCCCTGTTTCCTTAGAAGATCCCATCCACTCTTTAGTACAAGTCTCATCGTAAAGTAATGAAGGTTGAGACCCACAGGTTTCATTTCTACTTTGGAGCCTGGGAATCTGTTTGGCAACAACTTCCTATGGCTCTTTCCCATCTGTTTTCTCCCTTTGCAAAACTTGGAACCCAGTCCCAGCCACAGCCCTTATCTTTCCAGTCAGAATCAGCCAAGTAGACCCACTGGAAAGAATCTATGCCCCCCAAACAAAGTAGGTCAGTATAGGAAACTTGTTACCTGAAGGCAGAGCAAGGCACTCAGCTCCCACTGGTGCCTCAGTTTCTTCTAGGAAAATTTACTAAACAAAAGAATCCCCTCCTCCCATTCTTCTTGGTGAGTCAGAGGCCGGATAGGGGGTTGGGGGCCTCCACAATCCTTAGCATAAGTGTTAATGAGCCATTGAAATGGTAACTGGTCTGAGGGTGGCTCCCACCCCCACCATATCAATTGCATTCCATCCTCAGGCCTTCTCCTTTGTCTAGGTCCCATTCCTCGGTCCCCTGACTCCAGCTTCTGGATTAACCCATTCACACCCAGAATCCCTTTGGGTGATTTGCCATTGTAGGAAGGAAACCCTGAAATACTTTTCCCAACTTACCCCAAGGCCTAGTATTTTCTTTACCACTTTAGTACAAGAGTGGGGGTGGGGGAGTGGGGGGAAGCCCAGACTTGTCTGCTCTGGATTGCCTTAATAGCACCATTCCATTCTTTCCCTTTGTACCTACCACTAACTTAGTGATGTCATTTTGGTTCTCTTCCAGAATGAAGGACAATAACCTACCACTAACTATGTACTACCCCACCAATCCAGATGGTCTAATCTCCAGATTTCCAGCTTCTTAGTTTAGCACCTTTCTCTCTCTCCACCAGCCTTAAGGTTTAGTGAAAGAAGTACTGGTCTTGGAATCTGGGGATTTGAGTTATAGTGGATGTGACCCTAAGTCTGTAGTTGGGGAGGACCAGAATTTAAATCCAGCTTTGGACACTTAAAATTACGAGTTCTGGGACCCTGGGTAAATGACTTCGAGTTTCCTTGTAAACTGGGAATAACAACATCTACCTCAACAGATTGTTGTAAAGACCAAATAAGACAAAACTTTGTTTAAAGAGTTCAGTACTGTGCTAGGCACATACACACCCTTGTTCCTTTCCCAATTTAGCTTTTGGTCACTTCCAGGCTTCAGTTTCCACTTTTTAGTGTAAGGGAAGTAACAGTTCCCAAATCATTAGGTTATTGTAAGAAAGTGTTGTAGTGAAGTAACACATTCAGAGTGCCCAGCAACTATAAAATGCTCTATAAAGATGAACTCTTTTTCTCCTCTGGCCACCTCCTTTTTTTGTTTAAAGAGGCTTTGGACTGAAGGGAGGTGGCTGTCTTGCCAAAGGGAAAAGAAAGAAGGAACCTGAACCACATGTGGAGAGTAACCAATTTCAATGAAAAACCATCTTGAAAGAAAATAAAGGATCCCCTGTCCTCAAAGTATATTGATTGTGGTCTACACCGTAATACTGTATGAAATAATTTCTTTAGCTTAGACTCATAAAGCCTTACTACCATGGCTGGACCAGCCAGAGCTGCTGCTCTGCTATGTTTCTTTGATAAAATTGAGCATCATCTCCACAATTGGATTCTTCAGTGAATAAGCTTTAGTGGAATATCACATTTTAATCTGTAATATGTTTGTCTCATTACAAACCTTATTTTGCCGCATTTTATATATATATAATTTTTTATTTTATTTTATTTTTTTTTTGGCTGAGGCAATTGAGGTTAAGTAACTTGCCCAGGGTCACACAGCTAGGGAATGTCAAATGTCTGAGACCAGATTTGAACTCGGGTCTTCCTGACCCCCCATTATATTCTTTGATGCCAGGGACCATTTCTTAGGATCACAGAATTTGGAGAAGTGAGGTATTTTAGGAGTTAGAGGACCTGGTTTCAAATTTGAGTTGGGCTACTTGCTTTTATAACCTTGAACAAATCACTTTATTAATATCCATACAGATTAGCTCAGGGATAAGAAAGAATCCTATAGGTGCAGTGTCAAGGTTACTTAACAGAGGGCCATTGGGGAACTGATAGAAACAAACCAAAGGGCAATTTCACTGCCATCTCAATTTTTGCTCTCCAGACAGGTATCTTTCTTCCCTGAAAGTCAGTTGGCAAAACATTTTGATGATATAGTTGAGCAGATGGCACAATTTAGGAAAGGAAGGCCATTACCTCAGAAATAGAAGATTCACCCTGATCACCATGGTGATTACTTACCCCAGCAAACACCTAGCAGGAGAGACAGACAATTTGGTTGAGTCCAGTTGCCTTCGTGCAGCTTCCTGGGTAAAGGTTTCAGGACTGGAGCAGGATGGGGGAAGGGGAGGGGACTATTTACAAGGGTCACTAGGCTGTCTCCTGGAGTAACCAGGCAATGAAGCCCTTTACCTCAAGTTGCACAAACCAGTGGGACGAGATTCCTGATTCCTCTTGGAGAAAACTAGAAAATTCCATTGCTGGCCTCTCCAAAGGTCATCATCACTATCTGGTCTCCAAGCTTCTCACTCAGCACAGTTATATGGGGCCCTCTTCTTCCCAGAGTTAATCTCTATCTCAAGAGACATCCCAAAGATTTCACAGGCTTCTTTTATTGCTTCTGTTGTCCTATATACTACACCCCAGGGAAGTGATGCCTTTGTCTATTTTGATCCATTGTCATTGGAACTGAACCCACTATCCCTTTGGCTTATCAGTGAAGACAGAGTAATAGATGTGTATCTATAAAGCAGCCTTGGAATGATATTCTAGGTCACTTATTTTTATCCTGTTTCTATCAGGCATAAAAGGAAGGAATTATGGAGATGATCTGACATTCCTTTGTTCTATGTATATGGCTTCTTCCGGCTCTGACATCTAAGAGGCTATGTGGTATGATAGAGCCTTGAATTCATAGGCTCCAGGCAAGTCACTTCATTTCCTAGACCTCAATTTCCTCCTCTATAAGATGAAGTTAAGAGGACCTCAATGTCCCTTTTAGCTCCAAATTTATGCTATGTCCTAGCGTCCCTTCCATTTACTGGGAGTCTATATTTTAAGATTTCTCTGAGCTCTATGTTTTAATTCCTATTTTGTAATGAGAAAATTTTAAGAGTAACTCTTCAACTATCCCACAGCTAGTTTATGGTAATTGGATAAGAACCTAGGTTTTCTGACTCAGTATAAATGTTTTCATTGGCAAACAGTCCAGATCCCTGAATCCTCCATCTCTTTTGTCTTCTTCAGCTTCACCATTCCCAGATTAACTTTTTTTTTCCTACGACCTTTCTTCCAACCCTTTTGTCATTTTTATCAGAAGGTTCTTTCAGTCAGGTCACAGGTGACTGGCTCCTGGGAGGAGATATCATGATAAAATAGAGAAGGTTGTGGCTTTGAGCCAGAGAACCTGTGTAGAAATTTCATCTCTGCTACTCACTACCTGTGTTATCTTAGCAAAGGTCAATCACCTTTTGGGCCTCCTCAGTATCACAAACTCTCAGAAAACGAAGGGCCCTCAAACCATTTTAACCAACTGATAGCAGAATAAAAATCTTTTTCCTCCTCTGTTAAATGAGGAACTTCCCTTCCAGTTCCAAATGCTATGAAGCTATGAATCATCCTCCACAGAGGAGCTCTTCAAAAAAGAAACAGGAGCTTGAGGTACCAGATATCAAGGAGGAATTTGAAAGATGGAAGGGTAAGGTGACCCAGCAATGTGTCACCAGAAGGAAGAGTGAAGAAGGGTTGAATTAGGGCCAAAGAAAAGAGGATTAACTTCCTACATATATAACATTTTGAAGTTTGTGTTATCTCTTTTGATCTTCACAAAACTGATACTACAGATACCATCATCATTATTTTATAGACAAATTAAGGCTCAGAGATTGACTTGTCTGTTTTCATGCAAACATTAAGTAGTAGAGGCAGGATTGAAACTCAGATCTTGATGTCTTTTTAAAGATTTGGTTGAAAATGGTACAACAGAAACAAGCTTCCTTTAACCTTTCATGGAATGTCCTAGAACTGCCACTGAGTCTCTGAGCCATTTCACCAGAGTTGCTACTTTCTAAGGTATTCTCCTCACACCTCAATTTCTGCTTCTTGAACTCCTTTCTCTTGGGCTGCCATTTCCGATGGTTTCTGCAACAAAACAAGTTTACTTGAGGCCACCTGGGGAAAACAAGAGGAGGAGTTTACTTCTCTTAGGGCAGCATGACACAGTCCCAGGGCAGAGGGACTTGCTTCCGGGGACCCTATGTTGAGTTGGGCCACAGAGATGGGGGGACATCCACCCCCACAACATCCCTTTCTCCACCACAGAAGTGCCCTACCCCCTCATGGGCTTTTTCACAGGCCCCTTTGTCTGGGTCTCCTCCTCCCCCTATTTCTATAACAGACTCTTTGTCTCCCTGGGGTGGGAGGGGGTTGGGATGCCAGAGACCCTGAATGAGTAGTTTCCCACAATTCAGTTTCCCAGTTCCAGCTAGAGGGGAGGAGGGGACGGCACACCTGAGCTGCAGGTTGTTTGGGGGGCAGGCTTTCTAGGCCGTTACCCTGGTAATGCCACCTGAGCCTGGCGCCACACATCTGTTGCCTGGGGAACAGGGCAGGCAGGGCCCCTCCCCTGGGAGATGCAGAAGCCCTTGGGCTGAGACTGAGATAGATCAGATTCCCTAGGTGCTGGGGGTGGAGGGAAATAGAAACTAGGAGGGGGAGGAAAGGGTATGCGGACTGAAGAGACAGATACTGGGAATAGGGGACCTGAGCTGCTGTGAACTGGAGGAACTATTACAGAAGGTAGGATGGGGTCAGAAATCGAGAGATAAGACAGCATCATGGGACTGAAATTCAGGGAAACTTAGGGGTCAGTTTAGATTTGGGATTCAAGCTGTTTGACTTATTGTAGTATATGTCCCCCTTCCTCAGCTCAAAGGAACCCAATCTATTAGCATCAGCCCTGACTTTTCATTCTTCCACATATCTTTTTCTCCATAGCTTTGTCATTTGGTGGTTCTCTATTCTTTTCTTTCCTATACAGCCATTGCAAACACCCCTTGTAGGTCCCCCCCCACCTCCACAAGTGACCCTAGAACCCACATAAGAGTCCTCTGGGCACCCCCTCTGACTCCACCCTCCACCTCCTCCTTGTTGTTGTGGTAACCCCAATCACCAGCTCCCACACTCCAACTTTACTCCTCCCCTAGCTCCAGTCCTATAATCACTCCTGCCTTTGCCTTTCCAGCTTCAAAGACTTGACTTGAAATCCTGGGGAGTAAGTCACTTAGACAAGGAGCATGGGGGTTTGAGATCAGACCCAAAGAAAAAACCAATCCCACTCCCAACACGCTGCAGAGAGTATCAGAAATCTCCCCAGACTCATCCAGAGCAGAAACACAGACTAAGCAGGGGAGCATCAGACAGCTTCCTGGAAAGCCAACAGGAACAGCGGCAATTACTAAGACCTTATATGGAACATTTTTTTTAGGGGAAGGTAACTTCAGATAGGGGATCCTTGAGATAGGGGAAAAGGTGAATGACCAAATACAGGGATCAGCAATCAACTGTGAAGTATCCAGTTCAAATGGAGATGTTTCTTGAACTTTAAAAGAAAAAGAGCAGCAAAGCTGGAGAAGAGATCCGATCAAGATCTGTCATTGAGGAAGTAGCCCAGTCTCGGACAAGGGGATCATTGATGTAAGTGAGCCCTCTATTCCTTTACCATTAGGTGCTAAAAGAGCCTAGATTGTACTGGAAGCTTTTTGATTCTTTTCTCCCAAGTTCAACCAAGGGTCTTAAAGATTGAGAAGATCTAAGGGAAGATGGCTTCAGCTGGGCTGGAACTCCTGGGCCTGACTCTAGTGGTGTTAGGCTGGCTGGGGACCCTAGTGTCCTGTGCCCTGCCCCTGTGGAAGGTCACAGCTTTCATTGGCAACAGCATCGTGGTGGCCCAGGTGGTGTGGGAAGGCCTGTGGATGTCCTGTGTAGTCCAGAGCACCGGCCAGATGCAATGCAAGGTGTATGACTCCCTCCTGGCTCTGCCCCAGGACCTACAGGCAGCTCGGGCCCTCTCTGTCATTGCTCTGATGCTTGCTTTGCTGGGTCTGCTGGTGGCTATCACTGGAGCCCAGTGTACCACATGTGTGGAAGACGAGACAGCCAAAGCAAGGATTGTGCTGACCTCAGGGATCATCTTCCTCATCTCTGGGATCTTGGTACTGATCCCTGTGTGCTGGACAGCCCATGCCATCATCCAGGACTTCTACAACCCCCTGGTGGCAGAAGCTCTGAAGCGAGAGTTGGGGGCTTCACTTTACCTGGGCTGGGCAGCTGCTGCCCTGCTGATGCTAGGGGGAGGACTGTTATGCTGTACTTGCCCCCCACCTCAGCCTGACCGGCCTAGGGGACCCCAGCTGGGATATTCTGCTGCCTCCCGATCAGGAGCCTCTGGTCTGGATAAACGGGATTATGTGTGAGACAGACTGAAGAATCAGCATCCCGACTCCAGTCTGAACAACGACTCTGAAAGTCATTTAAGGGCATGAGTGAATTCGTTGGCCAGAAGTAACCCTGGCTTCAGTGTTGGACTTGGCTTACCCTAGTTTTAGCTCAAAATCCTAAATCAATAATAGACCATTTCAATGTTAAGAACTTCTTCCTCTGTATATCATTAACCCTGAAGGAAATTTTATGTCTATGTTGTATATCCTTATGTAGGATATACAAACCCTATTTGTATATCCTAAACTGGAATAGAAACTCCTGCTTCATTGTATCGTCTTTTTTCCAATATTGGTTTCTTACCTGTTTAACAAGACGAACCTTATCTCAAAAGTTGAGATCTAACTAGAAATGGACCCTAATTCATTTGTTTCACCAGTCCATTAGGATTAAATCTACCCTCCACCTCCTTCCCAGAATCCAACAGGAATTAAATCTCAGCCATCAAAATTTACCTAAGCCCCTGCCTCACTATAAAGATGAATTTCCTCCCTTCCTCCCCCCCCCCCCCAGTCTAATCCAAAACCCATTCACTGGGCTTTGTCCTACTTGATTTCAATTACCTGTCCCACTTCGTCCTTTTCATTTCTTTAGAGCTTTATAAAGCTTTAATTTTCATAGGGAAGTTTAAGTGCTTCTCTTACAAGATCTCATATACCTCATAAATTAGGGGCAAGTATTTTGTTTTATAGAGAAAACAAACCCAGAGAGGTTAAGTGGACTTACCTGATGCCCCCTAGACCCTAGGGAAGAGATGGGTTTTCCAAGTCTCTGCTTTTCCTTAGAACAAAATCTTGGACCCCTCAAGTACATCTAAGTCTTAGTTCCCACTTCTGCGCAGGTTCACCACCAGCACTTAGGTAAAGGCTAAGACCTTGCCCAAACACTTTTTTCTCCTCTGTGACTAAGAGTTCAGCTATCTAGTCACCTAGTTATCTGGGAGCATCAGCTTCCAACTCTACCTATAAACAGGAATAAACGAAGTGTTTTGTAATTGGCCTCTATCTGATTTATAAGTGGAGTTTGGGTGGGAGGGTATGGGACATAACATACTGTTGCACAGGTGGCCCTGATACTCCAGTCCCAGAATACCATCCAAGGTTATTCTCTAATGTCAGGACACCGCCCTTTGGACCTGCATACCTTCGGGAATGCTCTTCAACCCTTTCATCCTACTATCTCAGGTCTCCATGCCCTCTCTAGGTACTCCAAAGTCAAGCAGTCTTCCACAAAGAGACCATCATCTTTCAGGCAAGACAAACTTTATTCACTAAAAAATCTACAATCGTGGAAACTAAAAAAAAAAGGGGGGGGGGGTTTGCTGGATTCTGGATTAGGAAGAGTATGTTAAAAGCAGGATACAGAGTTGGTAGGGAGATCACATCCTGCCTTCTGGGAGTCCAGGGGATCAGAGTAGCTACCATAGTTCCCACATAAGACCAAAAATGGCAAGTAGAATCTTGATGATCCTGTTTTCCTTGGAGTTGGGGACAGCAAGGTCAGAACACATTTGAGAACTTTGTTCTTGACATTGTTAGAATTAATTCAGTCCCACAATCAAAGCAGATTCTAACCATTTCCATAGAAATAGCATAGATCTTTGTGGTGTCCTCATCCAGGAAAAGATGCTCGAGGTCTTGGGCAGAATTTCTGTAGCTCCTTATCCAAAGATGTCTGGAAGACTTTAATGTCAGTAGCAGCAGTAAAGTGGAGTCATCCTTTGGCTCAGTCATCCAAGGGGTTTTAGTAGGAAAAAAAAAGCCAAAAATTTCCAAGACTGACAGGGGTCACCTGTAGCTTCATCTTGGAAGGGAAGCAGGGGAAGGAGACTTCCCTTCTGTGAGGGAGTCATTTGTTGTCCTTCCCCCGCCCCCTTTCTTCCAGATTCACACATAATTCTTGGTTGGGTACTCTGAAGGACCTCGGGAGCCCCCTGGGGGAGGAGCAGAAGCAGAGTATCGGGCCACATAATGGCTTGTGCCCCTTGAGCTGCCAGAGGGGCAAGTGCAGCACAATAGCCCCCCACCTAGTAGAAAAAGGCCTGCAGCTGCCCAGCCCACGTAAAGGCTGTGTCCCAACTCTCGTTTCTGAGCGTCAGCCACCAAAGGGTTGTAGAAATCTCTGATGATCACATGGGCAGTCCAGCACAGAGGGATCAGGACCAGGACTGCCGAGATGAGGAAAATGATCCCTGAAGTCAGAACTAGTCGAGCCTTGGGTTCCTCATCTTCTATGCAAGTGGTACACTTGGCCCCAGCTAGGTAGATCAGCAGTCCCACTAAGGCCAGAAGCAGAGCCACAACAGTGAGGGCTCTAGCTGCTTGCAGTTCCCGAGGCAGGGCCAGCAGGGAATCATACACCTTGCACTGCATCTGGCCAGTGCTCTGGACCACACAATTCATCCAGAGGCCTTCCCACGTCACCTGAGACACCACGATGTTATTGCCAATGAAGGCTGTGATTTTCCACATGGGCATAGCACAGGACACAATCATTGATATCCAGCCCAGTAATGAAAGGACTATGCCCAGGATCTGGAGGCCGGCAGAAGCCATGGATGAGGTTTAAGAGAAGCTCTGCAAAAGAGGGAAGAAACAGTGAAGAGGGAAATTTTGGACTAGAAGCCTAATTCGGAACCATCCTAAGCAGCTCACCCCATCTCATTTATTCTGTGACTTCAGCCTCTTTCATTAAATGAAGCCTTTAATAATTAATCCCATCTATTGGATATAGCCTCCTATTATACAGCATAATAGTGGAAAACTTTAAGATTATAGTGGGAAGAGTACAGAATTGGATGTTAGGATTACTTGAATTTTAGTCCTCCATAAACCACGACCTTAAACAAATGACCTCTTTGATTCTTAAATTCTCCTTAGGTGGGTTGTAAGATCTCTAAGGTGTGCCTCTACTAGATATTTGAAAACTAGGAAATTCATAGTGGAAACTCAGTAAAAGGGATAGCAGAGAATTAGTTGAGTTGAATTAGTCAAATAAAGAGAATCTTGGAAATTCAGCATAAAGATCTCAGGATAATCCAAGGCAGGTTCATTAATTTCTGACAAATTAGCCTCAACCATGTCAATAAATTCCTCTTTCAAAAACTCCTTACTTCAGCTTCCAGTCTCTTACCATCTATAATCCTCCTTCTTTCCCATTGCAGAGTCCCAAGACTCTGCTCATCAAATTAACTAGCTATTTCCCTAGCTTCCATTGTGGAAAAGAGACAGTGAAATCTGGGTTCTTGTTCCAATTTTATTCTTGGATTAGTCACTTCTCTCTGGGCCTCAAGTTTCCTCCTCTGAAGAAATCCTTAACATCTCTTAATTTGGAACCAATATGCTCAAATTTTACTTTAGTTGTGTATCTCCCTCATTCTCAGATTTGCTCACTACGATTACCTTTCCTTCCTAAGAGACTCGATTAATTTGCTTTACATGTCCAACAATAAAATGTTGCACCAAGATTTTTTTTGTGCCTAAATAGATCTAGGATAGGGATGGCCAGAGGAGGGGAAAAAAAAAAAAAAAACAAAAACAAAAAAATCAAATTCCAGCTATTGTCCTCTATATCCCTTCCCAAAATAGATCCTCACAGTTGGAAAGGACCTTAGAGGTCATCTTGTTCAACCTCCTACCCCATGCTGGAATCCCTTCCACAATTGTCCTGACAGTCAGCCAGCTCCTTTGTATCTCCAGTATTGCTAAATCACAAGGTTGCTTAGTTCACTTTGCTTGCTACTGCTCCTTAGACTCTTCCTCATTCTAATCCTTTGAGATTTATTTGCCTCATTGTCATTTCTATCCATCTATCCCAATTTTACCTAGCACAGCCACAGATGATGGATATTGAGCTTGGAGTCCCCCAGGCTCAGGTAACTTCCCACATTAACCATCATCCAGTCCAATATCCCCCATATAGTATAGGAGTGTGTTTGTTAAATATGGGACTTAACAATTATCCTTGTAAATATTAAAAATTTTAGTTTTGGACCTTAGCTGTAGATGATATTTCTCTTCCATTCCACCTGGGTCATCACTGAACCTCAGCATTTTCAGTCCCATTTACACCAAAAGAGCACCTTTTTAATTTGAACTAGATTTGGAAACAGGTACCAAAACATTCTTAGAATCTCTCACTGCACTCACCCCAGGGCAGGCCTTGGACACTCCCAGGTCGGCAGCTTAATGGACTTTATCTACTAAGAAAGACCTCCCTCAAAGTCCCCCTCCCCCATCGAGTTTCTCCTTTCACACACAAGTGCCTCCTCCCCCACCCCAATCCTAAAGAAGTTTCGGATCAAATCACTTCTCTACTCAATAACTTCAAAGGCTCCCCACAGCCTCCAGGATAAAGCTCAAAAGCCTTAGTTTTTAAGATTCCCAAACTCCAGGGCCATCACCTCCGCCCCAGCCCCTCCCAGACCAATTCCTTCATCCATTTACTAAGTTCCTACTATGTACCAAAATCTCCATTGCTGGGCAGAGTACACACAGAGATTAAATACTTGGTTTCAGCCCTCCAGGGAATTCTAAATCTGCTCAACCCCCACGAGGTTCCTAGCGCCAGGAATGTGTCATTCCCCTCCCCCAATTCTACCTGCAGAGGCACAGTTAATATGGTAGTAGGAAAATGAATTTGGAGACAAATGGTCTCAACAAGCTCCTTAGACATTTTCTCTCTGATCCTTTCAGTTTCTGGGCAAATAGGAGCGGTATGCTAGCTGACCTCCAAGAGCCCCTCCAGCTTGAAATCTCAGTATATTATATGAAGTCCCTTTCAGGCAGCTTCAGGTGCTAATTCTCCTGTCAGGAAGCTATCCATGATGCTTGAAAGTGAGCCTTGCCATTTCTCCTGAAACTTTATTTCCAGCCATGTCTTTTTATATGGTCTCTTCTTTCTCCAATCCTTCTTGTCAAACTAATTCTCCTTCAAAAATCTTCGACGGCACCCCATTGCTTCTAGCTCTGCCACATAAGCTAGTCTGGCATTAAAAGTCTTATTTCCTCACTAAGTGCTTTTGCACTGAATGACTAGTTCCCATGCCTGGGGATGCACTTTCTTCTCCAACTTTTAATTTTTTCAGTTTCTTTCAAGAATAGTAAACTCCATGGGAGAATTAATGCTCCTTCTTAAATTATCTAGGCTTAATTTATCTATCAGTTGGGTTCTCTCTAGAGAGAGATCTTAAACGCAGGGACCCAAATTAAGAGAAAGGAACAAATACATGGAAGACTGGGTAAAATTACAGATTCTCCCCTTTTCCAAGAATGCCCAGGTCCTAAAGTAGCCCTTTACACGTGGTACGGATTTTAACACTTACTGAATACAGTGGAATTGAAACAAGTCGTCCTTCCCTTTTTTCCTTCCAAATTCCCCAGACCTGGAGTTAATAGCTCTCGGCATATAATTCACATTTATATATTGACTTAATTGATCCCAAGGGGAGTAGCAATAAACCTTTATGATTTTAATAGAGAGAGAACCACTAGACCTAGAATTTGAATCCAGGTCCTCTTGATTCCAGGACCAGGGCTTTTTCCACTATACACGGACAGCTCTCTAATTGAAAATGATTCAGCCCCACACCCAGGAGGTCCAAAGGTTCTTTCCAAGTTCAACTCAAATATTAACTCTTAAAAGGTATTTTTGGTGATTCTCTCAGCTGCTAGTACCTTTTTAAAGTTACCTGTGTACAATCTCTATTAGAAATAAAAAAGTTCCCATTGAGCAGTAACTTTCATTTTTGTCGTTGCACCAGCTGTATCAGGTACACTTAATAAATTCTTTTTGAATTATTTTCTAACCTGGGAATTCCCTAGACGCTGGGCCTCGGAAAAATTACTTATTCTATTGGGCCTGTTTGCTCTCTGTAAATGAGGCAGTGGTACTAGGTCATTACTAATTCCAGTCTCTATGGTCCAGTTCTACATTTACTCCAAATATACCCAAGCTTAGCCCTGGTCTTGAGATATCCAGGAAATTTCTTCCCCCCCCTCCCCCAACTCCCAGACAGAAGAGATTAAGCCGGAGTGAAGTCGTCAGGTGGTTTTAGGTGGTCAGGTGTGGGAAGAGGGGGTCCAGGTATGGGCAAGGGGAGCTCGTAGACCCTCCCACTCTACAGGGGTCGGAAGGGGAGGACACCAGACCAGAGCACAAGGATCTTTTTCAGCGGGAAGAGTGGCCCAGTCCGAAGGGTAGAGGGTGTTTGTATTGGGGGGGTGGAGATGGGTTCGGGCCTTTTGTCCCTAGAGGGGGAGGGGAAAGTTGATTTTTTTGGAAATTTAGAGCAAAGACCAATACCTCCACTCCGAGAAGTCCGGTTTTGCTTCAGTTCCTTCGGAACCTGGGAATCCGAATCATATAGTTCTATTTCATTGGATGGGGGGACTTCCGTCTTGCCCTAAAGACCCATTGGCTCCACTAGGACCCATGCCCCAACCCCAAACATCTGGCTCTTCTAACCTAGGACCAAATCTTGGACTCTAAACCCGAGGGCTCTTTCACTGGACCCAAATAAAGTGTTTGCTCCCGTACAGAACCCTTAGCGTCCAGCTCCTAGCCTTGCTGGGGGGCAGCTCCCAATCTGGTGGAAGGCGGGCCAGAGGGGCAGAGTGCCAGACTCACCTGCCTAGAAGAGAAACGAGCGCAGCCAGAGATCAGGATAGAGTATGGGGAAAGGGGGCGGAGGCGGGGGTCTTAAAGAGGCCGCGAATGCCCTCGTGACGTCACTGGCGACCCCGCCTTCCCCAGGGAGGGGCAGAGACCCCAGCCCCGGACTCAGGCATCTGGGCTTCCAGAGAGATACTGAGTATGGAAAAGAACTTCTTCGCGTTTCTCTGAGTGAGAAATCGCTTAACTTCAGGGTATGAACTGGGGACTGAAAAAAGATGCAACGGGCAATTGGATGGATCAGGATGCCTGAGTTCTGTCTGGGAGACCCAAGGGATTTGGCAGGGGAATCAGAGCTTTGGGGAAAGAAGCACCAAGAAGCTAGAAAGGCTGAGCAGCAGAGATGAGTCTGAGGAGGAGAGACTCCGAAAAGGACACTGAGAACCAAGACACCTGAATTCTTCTCGGGGATCGGGAGCTAGAGCACAGTGGACAAGCAACTAGTTAGGGGACTGGCCGCTACCACTGGAGGCGGGATCCGGACTGGGACCGCCCCGGATAGGGTGGGCGGCGGGCGTGCCTCCCTGAATCCGCGTCCCGGCTCAGAACGAGACCGGCCTCTGGAGGTACACCATGGCTCTGGGACCGCTAGTAGTGCTACTGGCGCTGATGGTGCTGAGATTGACTTGGGGGGAGCCAGCCTCAGGTAATGGGGTTCCCAGGCTAGGGGATACTGACACCTGTGCGGGAAGTGCCGGGGGTGGAAGAGTTTCCCGGGAAGTCTACTGTGGGTGAAATGGGATAGTCAGGGTGGAAGAGGATGACTTTGGGGCACGCCTCCCCCAGAGCAGTTCTGAAATTAGGGTGCTGGAGGCCAAAGGAGACCCCCTCGATTCTACCCTACTTAGCTGAACGTGGGATGGAGGGGGCACTCCACGTGGGCATCTCCGACCCGGACCGGTGAACACCCCGCCTCACAATGACTTCACGCCCCAGTAATGTGAGGAGGAGGAGGGGTGAAAGCGGGGGGGATTGTCGGCCCAGCTCCCGGGACTGAGTCACAGACTGCTGGAAGGAAAGGGGGGGAAGAGAGAGAAGAGTTGGACATCTCTTTTAACAAGTGTCTCCCCCGTCGGCCCCCTATCATCTGCTCTGTCCGGTGCCCTCCACCTCTCCCCAGACTATGGTGTCTCCGCAGAAGCCGCTCCACCGAGTTTTAAGGACCCAGGCATCCTGCCTTCTCAGCCCTTCCAAATCTCGCTCTTTCAGAACCCGGGAGTCCTGCCCCCTAGGCCTGCGGTCACCTGTCTGGAATGTCGGGGGGGGTGCTTGGGGGCTCTGATGTCTGGCTGGTCTGACTCACCAGAAACTAGAGCTCTAGCCCTGACCTCAACCCCCGGAATAGCCCTGACCTCTCTCTCTCTCTTCTTACCACCTCCCCCCAACCCATCCTGGGCAAGAGAGTGTAGGAGGTTCCTTCCCTCAACTTTCTCCCCCTATTCTTCCCAGCACCCTCCCCCTGTCCCCAAGGCAGTTCTTGGAGCCCAGACTTGGACAAGTGCATGGACTGTTCCTCCTGTCCAGCTCGACCCTACAGTGACTTTTGCCCTGGCTGTGAGTGAAAAAGGGCTGGAGGGAAACTTAAGAATTTTTTTTTTGGGGGGGTGAAGAACAGGGTAAGGTTTGAGAGAAAGGTAACATTTATTTAGCATGTGTAGACCAAATTTTTGGAGGGTATAGACTGGGTAGCTAGGACAGTTATTTTTTGGGGAGGGGATTTGAAAACTTGTAGCAGAAGTTTGTATTTGGGACCTCCAGTGACATCCTTTTTCCTTTCCCCAGGCACCATAGCACCTCCACCCCCTTTTCCTCTGCTGTGGCCAGTTTTGGGAGGTACACTAGGCTTGATACTCATTTTAGGGCTCCTTTCTGGCCTTCTGGTCTGGAGACAATGCCGACAGAAAGAGAAGTTCACCAGTAAGTACACAACCTCCCTTGTCCCCTTCAGCTTCATATGTTGTTACCCAGAAGAGTCCTAATGTTCCCATATACTTGGCTTATAGCTCCCATTGAAGAGACGGGAGGAGAAGGATGTCCAGGCACAGCTTTGATCCAGTAACGGTGAGCCTTTTTATTTCTACCAGCCTTGGCAATGACCCAAACTCCAGCACATTTACCCTATCCTAGACTAATACTGCCACACAAAGCCAATTCCTTTCATGGGTCTTGGGGGAGGGGTAGGGGTGGGAAGGAAATGGGAGTAGGACCATACTCTATCCTGATCTGTGCCCTTTTTTTAAACCCTCATTCATTCATTCATTCATTCGGCTAAGACTCACTTGATACAGATTATGCATTTACTAATTCAATTTGAGCACAGGGGCAGGAGGGGAAGAAGGATTAGCTATGTTTACACAGAAATATCCCTGCCCACAAAGAGCTTACAATTTCATTCTCTTTCTGACAGATTTGGCCTGTTCCCAACTTTGTCTAGTTATTGAGGGGATCTCACCACCTTGGCGATCTGTTCTTGGATGAGATTACCCTTCCTCATACATACATTCTTCTTTGACTCTACAATTCTCTTCCTATACCCAGGAGAGAAGTAGGGACTAAAACCTGGGGTCTTATCCTGGGACTGCTCACTGGCTGAAGAATGCAACATTTGCACAGTTGGAGGGGTTGGGGGGGATGCTTCCCCTTCCCAACAATCACTGCCACCTCCCTCCCCTGGCAGCACTAGGGGTTCTGAGCCACGAAAATACCCCTTAAATATAGGAGGCCAGATAGAACACTCAGGACCTTGATTTCCAGTCCCGTAACATGTGCTGGGACAAGGCAGCTGTATCTTGTCAGGGGGCAGGGTACGGTACTCTATCCCTCTAGAGTAGGGGCTGGTCCTCTAGGGAACCTAGGGTCTTCCTCCTTTGGCCAGCCCACAAGGGGAGATATTTATTTGGGGGAGCAAATAGGGAGGGTGGGAATAGAATATGTATAAATAAAAGTTATTTTGATTTCAAGTTTGATTTTTTTATTTTATGAGTGAACAGGTAAGACTCATTTCCCCTTCAGTACAAGGGTCTGAACTCATTCTTCCCCTAAAAGATGGGCATCTCCATCCCCTTTTCTGGCTTGGTCCCCAATTGTTTCTAGCCACAGCAGGGAAGAGTTTGTGAGTCAGCCGGGGGTGGGGGCGGGGCCCTGACTCACACATTCTCAATGTCTGGGCGGGTCTAGCCCTGACTCGCTTTCCAGGGAAGACTGAAAGGGACCTGGGCATCTGTCCCTTCAGGCACCAGACAGCACCTCTCTCCTTCCCCCTCCCAATGAAGCTACTTGCTTTTTATTGCCCACCAATCTTTTATTTTGTTTTCACAAAGGCCCCCTGCTATGGGAGCCACCCCATGCCCTAAGATGTTCCTCTCTTTCTCCTAGTGGACAGTCTGTGATTCTATTTTTGCCACCATCTCTTATATGTAACAGACCTATCTCTAACCTGAAGGTGCTATTCTCTAGTTCTGTGTACAATGTATATGAGTGTCTAGACCCTCTTTGGTCTTTGAGTCTGTTTTCCAGAGAAGGCCAGATTCTGCCCATCTGGATCCAACTCATGGAGTTGAAATAGGGGGCACTGAGAGAGGTGTTCCTGAGGGATAGGGCAGTCACTTGAAGTTCAGAGTTCCATTGCCTCCCCACTATGGGGGTTGTGGTTTTGGTATACCTGGGAGCCCCCCAGTCTCAGCAGCCGAAGGAGTTCTGGGATTTGGTTTCCTGGATATTGCCAGAGGAGTAGCTCTGAATGGGGATTCCTAAAACAAAAATTGTAGTCAGGGGGACTCAGTCCTGTTACAAATCTTGGCAACCTTCCCACTTCCCCTTCTCCAACACTTACAGGGCCAGAAGAAGCCTGGGGCAGAGGACCCCCAGATCCCCAGTTGAGTGAAAAGAGTCTTCCAAAGGCCTTAAGGGAAGGAAATAGATGAAGACAAGAGCTTGTTCAAAGTTGCTGGCTAAATGCAGCAGTGACACTGAAGAGATGTAATTGGTGCTAGGGAGTAGCTAGAGCTAAGGCAGCTTTTGATTTGGGGAAGAATCTCAGAAATCTCAGAGATCAAACTACTGCCCAAATCCAGTGTGAACAGCCTTATGCTAGAAATGGAGGGGGCATACAAAAATGAATGATATATTCATTCTGGTAAGGAAGATAAAAAATATTCACAACTAAACAAGAGAGAATTTGGTGAGTGTATAAATGGGAGAAGGCAAAAGGAGATAGATTCTGGACGGGGAGATGTTCTTCTAACAGAAGAGAGGGTATTTCTCCTGGACCTAGAATGAGGGATAGGGCTTGAACAAAGACAACATGGAGGAAATGTGGAGCATTTAAGGAGAAGGAGGGTTAACGTGAAATAAGAAAGGTAAGAAGACCCTACCTAATGAGCTTTGATCAGGTAAGGAGTATGAATTTTTATTTAGTGGTAATGGGAAGTCAGTGAATGTTTTCAACTTCAAAGAATCATTACCTGATCATAGGTGTGGCTGGAGTACCCATGGAGAAAGCTGCAGATGGGCAATAAGAGTGATCACTGTCCAGGCTGAGGTGGGAAAAATGGGAGACCATGTTTTCCTCAGACAGGAAATGCTTCGGAAGAGAGTTGCTGGAAAAAGAGACCAGGGAAATGAACTGGCTATTAAGGCTTTTGGGAAGAAACACAGATTAAGAATTAGAAAATCTTAGCTGTCTAGTTATTTTGCAAAGGAAGACACTTTGAATTCTATCAAAGTTAAATGACTAGGTTCTTTGACTCCAAATCTAGCATCTTTCATGGTATCATGTAATCTCTTAGACCTGGAGGGGTAGAGGGGAAGGGGAGTTTTAAGAGCCAGGAGGGGATAATGGGTAAGGAAGAACCTAAGGAGAACTCTAGGGCTTAGGGGAAAGAATATTGGTTCCTAAGATTATAAATTCTGGTGAATGGGAGGGTAAGGAGAACTACTTCCCTTTCCCTAAACTCACTGATGCTCCTCCAGCAACTGATTGGTGCTCTGGGGTTGAATTCCTTGGGGAAGGGAGCTGTGGAAGAGACAAAGTTAAAAGCTTAAATACTTTTTTCTCCTTCCCCGGAAGCAACATATTAAAGTTCCTGGGCCTAAGACCTTTGCCCTTTAACACAGACTTCAGTCTGGCTCTCTCACCTAGACCACCAGGCCCCTCCCCCCCTTCTCTTTATTAGCCCTATCACATAACTCAAGTTTTCATGTCCCTCTGACCTGAACAAAATAATCCAGGTACCCTGGCTCTTGCCTTCCAACCTTATGCCCTATAACCCAGGCCTACTAGTCACGAAAGCACACCCTGTGTTCTGTACCACTGGGATGCTGATAATCCACCCTCAGTTATATACCATCTTACATAGGGATTTTAAGCCCCTCCAACCTAAGTTCTGTATTATATATATGTATGTGCACATGTCCATAAAATCCAGGCATCCTATTCCTTGTTCTAAGCTATAACACAGATCCTTCATCTTCAAATTTTATCATATAACCCATAGCTCTAATTCTAGGCTCCCCAATATGGAGGTGTCAAACCTAAATGAAGCCTGAACCAGGTTAAAATGTATTTGGGAAACATTTAACAAAATGAAAATGCAATAAAAAGATATTACATTTTAAAACTGACCACTGCCCCCTATTTGAATTTGACACAAGCCAGACATCAGAGGTACCAGATCCTAGCTTTGTGGATTAATTATGTAACACAGGGATTCAGATGTCCAGCCTCTACTTCTACCATCTGTAATAGTAATTGCAGCAATGAGGCAGGGCTCCCAGTTCTCCCCTGGATGCCCTATAACCAGGATTACATTATCTCTTTATACTGGCCCTCCAATGCTCAACTGTGTCCTGTGTCACCTTGGCAACCTGGCTCCTAACTTTCCAGCCCTTGGTTTATAACTGACATCTTGGCTCCTGCTCATCATCAGCTCTATGGCCAGGAAGCCAAGCATCCTCGACCACTGCAGTGCCCATCCTGGTCTCCAGTCTCCTGGAAGGCAGTGCATACTGCAGGCAGCCTTGGTCCCCCGTTTACAGCTGTGCCCTGTGAACCTGGTTTCTAGACCCCTGATTCCCACCTCTGCACCCCATAACCCAGGCATCCGGGTTATTCGAGGTAACGCCTGCCCCCTGCCCCTAGGGCCACACACCAGGTGTCCAGGGTCCTGTCTGGCCCCTGTGCTTCCCTGGGGTCCTTCCGGGCCCCGGTTGGGCGGCCCAGCTCCATGGGCGGCTGAAGGATCATGAAGTTCCGGGGACCTGCAGGTAAGAGAGGGTCAGATCCCGCTGCCCAGAAACGGGGGCAGAGGGAGTCTCCAGACTCCAGCGGCTCGGCCACGAACCGGCGTGTGTGCACTTCGGTGGGGCGGGGACACAATACCAGAAGGCGGGCCCCGCAGGATGCCAGGGGTTAGCTGGTGGCTACTACGCAAGCGCAAAGTACCGCTGGGCCCAGGCGCGCGCGGAACGGAGGCTTCGCGCAAGCGCAGGGAGCGGCGTGCGTCGGGACGGTGGGTTCGAGCCCGGCGGGCGAGAGAGGGTAGTCGTGCGCGCGCACAGCAAGGAGTTGGGGTTGGGGCGTTGTGGGACTCGCTGCGGGCCTTGGGAGCACTCACCACAGCCGGCCGGGTGCTCGTGGGATCTCACCGAAGCCGGGGGCTCCATCCACACCCGTTGTGGGGGGAGGGGGAGGTGTGAGGGCGGAGCTGTGCCTCGCGCCTTTGGATTATACGTCACTAGACGGCGTCGAAGAACCTTTCTGGGAGCTGTAGTCCCATCCCGAGGGGTGGGGCGCCATTCTCTCCATACGTCATCCCGCGGGAGGGGTCTCGCCGGCATGGTGGGGTGTGGGCTGGCGTCTAGATCGAGGAAACAGGCCAAACAAAAATGGCAGCCAGAGGGAAAGAGATTAGATATCAGGAAAAACTTCCTGACTCGGAGGGATTTGAGTTGTGGTGTAAATCAAAAAATCTGCACCCCCAAGAACGCCGCTTCCTTCGTCCCGCCCTGCTCTCTAGGGGGAGAGGGGGCGGTGCCGGAGTGGGCTGCGGTCTCCCGGGGGACTGGAGTTGTCTGGGCTCCAGGCATAGGGTCAGGAAAGGGCTCTGCCCGGCGAGTGTTGGTTATTGGCTGTCGGGGAGCTGTGTGTGACACCAGTGTATGCTCTTCCCCAGATGGAGGTACAGCGCGCCCTGGAGCGGCTGCACATGACCATCTTCTCCCAGAGTGTTTCCCCCTGTGGCAAGTTCTTAGCAGCAGGGAACAACTACGGGCAGATTGCCATCTTCAGGTACGGGAAGACAGGCAGCCAGGGCGCCGCTTCCCCCCTATTTACCTCCCCCCCCCCCCCGAAATCCCTTTCTACAATAAAGTGGGTGGTCTATCCTGATAGCTCACTCATCCCTGACTTAACAGACTATTCCTGGGGGGTGGGAGGGCCTTCCTTTCCAAAACTTTGATACTCCTCCCAGTACTCCTCGGCTTCACTAATAATTTCTCTTCCCCTTCAGTTTATCAGCTGCTTTGAGCTCAGAAGCCAAAGAGGAAAGTAAGAAGCCAGTGGTGACCTTTGTAGGTGGGTGAGGTTATGGGACAATTTGGATTTGGGAGTAGGAATTAGGGTGGTGTGGGGAATTTGGGGGATGGATAGAATATAGGAATCAAAGGTGGAGGGTCCCTCTGCTTGGTACGAATTTATCCAACTATGCATTTTTTTTTTTCTTCTAGCCCACGATGGCCCTGTGTACAGCCTGGTCTCAACAGACCGCCATCTGCTCAGTGCAGGGGATGGTGAAGTGAAGGCCTGGCTTTGGGGGGAGATCATAAAGAAGGTAAGGGTGGGGACTATATCTGGAGAGAAGAATGCTCTTCGGAAAGGCTGAGGAGCAAGATGCTTCAGTGCCACGAAGGGTCTCTGGAAATTTTTTTGTGCTCTATTTCCTAAAGGGCTGTAAGGAAGTGTGGAGCAGACATCCCCCGTACAGGTGAGCAGGCTTATTGGGTTGGGACCCTGCTAGTACCGTTTCCTCCTCTCAGACTGACCCCATTTGCCCTTCTAAACAGGAGCAGCCTGGAAGTTCCTGAAATCAATGCTTTGCTGCTTAACCCCAAGGTATGTTTCTCCTTCAGTCAGCATTCAACCTAGCCCAGAGTTCTTTTCTCACACTTGTGTCATTTTATCCAAACCTTGCACCTGACCTGATTTCAGTCCCTTCCAGCTCCCTGAATTCTCTGATTTCTTCCTTGCTTCCATTCCCCTATAGGAGAATTCCCTCCTCTTGGCAGGGGGTGACTGCCAACTTCATACTATGGATCTGGAAACAGGAACATTCACAGTAAGTTGGTGCTAGGATACCTAATCATATGGAGAAGGGACCTCTCTTGCCCTCCTTGCCTGGGTATATTCCCAGGAAACTAAATCCAACCTGTTCTAATGATGCTCTTTTTACTATTTCTCTTATCTCTTCTATCCCCCATGTTTGTCAGACTATTTGACCCACATAGTGTTGCCCTCTGAGGAGTTCCTGGTCTTTAAAGTGGAAAGAGGCAGCCTTTAGGGGTTCTAGCTGACTAGTCTTTCCATTACTATCTTCCCCTAGCATGCACTTCGAGGTCACACTGATTACATTCATTGTCTGGCTCTTCGGGAAAGGAGTCCTGAAGTGTTATCTGGGAGTGAGGATGGCAGTGTTCGTCTTTGGGGTAAGGAAGCAGTTGTCTGGAGGGTTGTGACTAGAGATAGAAAAATTTGGCAGGGAGGGATATGGAGCAGGAGAGGGCTAGGGCCAAGAAAAACAAGAAGTATAATAAAGCAGTAAAATAGATCTTGAGGTTTTCACTTGTGTCTCTTCTCAGACCTTCGTACAGGTGAAGAGGTCCAGACCATTGAGGTTTACAAGCATGAGGTAAGGCTTTCACTGTTCTGTTCTTCTCCACTTCCTTTCCTTTTCCTTAACCAAGTGGATTAACTAGATTAACTAGATGAGGAAATAGATAGGATACCTAAATCAGGAAGTTCAAATGTGGCCTCAGACACTTACTAGCTATATAACTCTGGACAAGTTACCTAAGCTTTGCTTCCTTCAGTATCGTCAATTAAGAAATGGAGATAATAATAGTATCTGCCTCCCAGAGTTGTTGCAAGGATCAAATGAGATTAGCACACTGCCTGGTACATAGTAGGTGCTTAATAAATGCTTATTCTCTCCTTTTCTCTCCCACCTCCTTTTCCAGGAGTGTGCTCGACCCCAGAATGGGAAGTGGATTGGATGTTTAGCAACTGACTCAGATTGGATGGTGAGCCTCTGGGGCTCTGGGAAAAAGAGTTTGTGCTTTTAAATTCTTTGCAGGGTGGGAGGTAAGCAAATGGTTTATAATTAGAGTTGGATGATGATGATAGATATAATTCTTACCAGGTATGTGGAGGGGGCCCGGCTCTTACTCTTTGGCACCTTCGATCTGCTACACCCACAACAGTGTTTCCACTTAGGGCCCCACAGAAACATGTAACCTTCTATCAAGACCTGGTGAGCTTTCTCTCTTTGTTCTTTCCCAACTGGTACTTGATCCCTTGGTCTTCAGGTTTTTATCTGTTAAATTTGGGCTTCCCATCATTCTTCTCCCCAGATCCTCTCAGCAGGACAAGGACCTTGTGTGAACCAGTGGCAGCTGAGTGGGGAGCTGAAGGCACAGGTACCTGGCTCCTCTCCCAGTCTGCTTAGTTTAAGCCTCAATCAGCAGCCTGCTGCACCAGAGTGCAAGGTAAGATCCCATTGTTCATGAAGGAGGGGAGATCTGAGAGACCATGGGAGAACTTCAGATTTCTGATTCTCACTATCTGCCTTTCTTTCCCCCAGGTTCTGACAGCTGCAGGAAATAGCTGTAGAGTTGATGTCTTCACTAATCTTGGATACCGAGCTTTCTCCTTATCCTTCTCCTGACCCTCCTCTCCAATTTTCCCTTTCCCATTTGTTAGGATCTACTTTGTTAATAAAAAAAAAAAAAAAGGAAGCCATTTAGTTCAGTTTAGTGAAATTTCCATCCACTTAATCTCTTACAAAGTAAAGCCCAAGATTTCAAATCCATTTATATATTACTCTGTTAGATCTTATTACATAAATATCCTCTATAGATTCCCTCCCAGCCCCTGGCTAGGGGAAATCTATTGTGATTTAGAAAAGATAAGCTTGTGAATATGCAAAATAGACACTTCTGAGAGCTCTTTTGGAGGGAGAAAGTTTGGCCTCCCAAGCCGGCTTGATTTGGAAGCCTTCTATGCCCTCATTTCTGCTGTGCTCCAAGAATTGGAGTCTATCTTTTGCCATCCCATATCCCCATGTCATTGGCCCTCTCGATCCCTAGCATCCTGAACCCTTTTTAGAAAAACCTCCAGACTACCATTCCCATATGCAGCCCAAGTACCCCCTCAGGTCCTTTTGAAAAGGTTGGTGAAGAAACTACCAGCCCCTGCCCCTCTTCCCAAGGAGAATTTTGTGGCATCGTGGGGGGGCGCTGCTGGCTGGGAATTAAGCTCCTTTAGTCGTTGAGAACGAAGCTGCTGTCCAATCACTATCTGCATGTCATCCTGGATGAAGAAGAAAAGGGATCAATCAGGTGGGGAAGGACTATCAGCTTTGCCACCATCCCTGCAGGGATTTTGGCAGGGTTTTGCCCCTCTTACCTGCCAGGCCTCCAATTCCTGAGACAATGCCACCTTCTGATGGATGGTTCGGAGCAGTTCCCGGGAAAGAGAATCCCGTTCCAGGGAAATCCTGGTCAGTTCCAGGGACAGAGCCAAAGACCTAGGTGGGAAATAGATGGGGAATCACACAGAGTTCTCTCCCGATTTGGTTCTGGATAAAAGCGAGAGACAGCTATGAAAACAAAATGAAGGTTTGGGGAGCAAAATTTTATAGCCAGTTTGTTGACATCTAGGACTAAAACCTAAAGTTTCTCACTGTTTGGAACTTTTCCAACATATTAAGGTGTCATGAGAGTAGGGATGTAGGGATAGATGGACTTACTTGTTCACAGCTTCATCCCGGTCAGACAATGCTTTACTCAGTGCTGACTTAGGGTCTTTCTCTTCCCTCAGTTCCTTTTGTCTCTGTAGTTCTTCTCGGAGAGACTGCAACTCTTCCACTTGCAAAGATAACTGAGGGGGGGAGGTCAGGAGAGACAGTGTGCTATAACCATTGCTGAGTCTGTAGTAAGATCCATGTGGTTCTTATTCTGATCGTCACAGATTGATCCTCTTACCTCCTCATCATACTCCCCAGCATTTTCCCTAAATCTAATTTCAACTCACCTTATTTCGTAGCCGTTCCATTTCCACCTCCTTCTCTTCCAACATTTCTCTAGGACTCATGGAAACCCGCTTCTTAGGGGGCTCCAAGCCCTCTTCTGGAGGAGTCTGGGGTTTTGATGAATTGTGAAGGAGATTGGAGTTTTGGATATCCTGAGAACCAAGAGGAAAGAACAGTCTTGGGCATAAGAATGGCAGCTATTTCAGTCTCACTAGATCCATGATTTTCCTTTTGGGTTGGCTAATTTTCCATTAGTTTATTTACTAAAACTTCCATTATGAAAGGAAAGATTAATTTTCTTTATCAGTATTATTTGACTAAATTTAGATTTGGATTATGGCTCAAAATCTTGATGGAACCACATCTAGTAGCCTGCCCCTACTCAAAGAGACAACTGATATTAGAAGAGAAATATAAGCATTAGCTGAATAGGAGCAGCTAGGTAGAGTATCTAAGGCAGCTAAATGGTTCAGTTGGATAGTGCATTAGACCTGGAGTCAGGCAGACTCATCTTCCTAAGTTAAAATCTGGCCTCAGATACTAGGCATGTTACCCTAGACATGTCACTTCACCTTTTTTTGCCTCAGTTTCCTCATCTGTAAAATGAGCTAAGATGCTATCCAAAACCTGTTTAGTGATACTAGTGTCTATTGAGTATTATTTCTACCTTGTAGTCTGAGGAATTGTTAGAAGGGGCAGCTCCTGATCAGAACTTACCTGGGGTGCTATTGGAAGTTGGGAGTCTCCTTCCTCATCTAGGCTGTGGGCAATCTCAGATTGTAGGGAGGCCCCAGAGACTTCTGAATCCTGGAGCCGGGATTCTTCCTCCAACTCAGAAACTTGTTGCTGGAGACGTCTGAGGGACACTAGTGCTTCCCTGGCCTCAGAGCGGGCCAATTCTAGCTGATGACAGAGCAAAGGGACAATTCAGTCCTTCAGCAACCAAGTCTTAATTGTCTTGATCTTTCTCAAAATCTAGCATAGGATTCTACCCACTCTTTTTACTCTTGCCTAATTGATTTGGCTCACTCATTCTAGCAGCTTTTTCTTTTTTTTTCTTTTTTTAATTTTTTATTAAAGCTTTTTATTTGTATAACATATGTATGGGTAGTTCCCCAGCATTGATCTTTACAAAGCTTTCCATTACAAATTTTACCCCCCAGTCCCCTCCCCTCCCCTAGATGGCAGGAAGTCCACTACATGTTAATAATGTTGAAGTACTTGACAAGTTATGCAAGAAAAATCCTATCTACAAGAAAAGAAAATCAGAGAAAGGCAACACAATGCAAGCAAATATCAATAGAGAGCATGAAAATGTTATGTTGTGGTCCATATTTCATATCCCTTTCTCTGGGTGTATATGGTTTTCTTCAGTGAACAATTGGAACTGGTTTGAGACAATTCTTTGTTGCAGAGAGCCTTGTCCATCAGAATTGATCATCATATAATACTGTTGCTGCTGTGTATGATGATCTCCTGGTTCTGCTCGTTTCACTCAGCATCAGTTTGTGCAAGTCCCTCCAGGCCTCTCTGAAATCGTCCTGCTGGTCATTTCTTACAGAGCAATAATATTCCATAACATTCATATGCCATAATTTATTCAGCCACTCTCCAATTGATGGGCATCCCTTCAGTTTCCAGTTTCTAGCCACTACAAAAAGGGCTGCCACAAACATTCTTGCACAGGTGGGTCCCTTTCCCTCCTCTAAGATCTCCTTGGGATATAGGCCCAGTAGAAACACTGCTGGGTCAAAGGGTATGCACAGTTTGACAACTTTTTGAGCATAGCTCCAAATTGTTCTCCAGAATGGTTGGATCCGTTCACAGTTCCACCAACAATGCATTAGTGTCCCAGTTTTCCCACATCCCCTCCAACATTCATCGTTATCTTTTCCTGTCATTTTAGCCAATCTGACAGGAGTGTAGTGGTAGGTACCTCAGAGTTGTCTTATTTTGCATTTCTCTGATCAATAGTGATTTGGAGCAACTTTTCATATGACTAGAGATGGTTTTAATTTCATCATCTGAAAATTGTCTGTTCATATCCCTTGACCACTTATCTATTGAAGAGTGGCTTGAATTCTTATATATATGAGACAATTCTCTATATGTTTTAGAAATGAGGCCTTTATCAGAACCATTAAATGTAAAGATGATTTCCCAATTTGATGCTTCCCTCCTAATCTTGTCTGCATTTGTTTTGTTTGTACAGAAACTTTTTAACTTAATATAATCAAAATTATCCATCCAGGTTCCAAAATAATAAATTTATGTTCCAAAGAAGTTTGGACATAAATTTATTCCATCTCCACAGGTCTGAGAGATAAACTATATTACATTCCTCTAACGCTTACAAAGTTCCTCTTTATATCTAGATCATGAACCCATTTAGATCTTATCTTGGTATGTGGTGTTAGGTATGGGTCAAGCCCTAATTTCTTCCACACTAGTTTCCAATTTTCCCAGCAGTTTTTGCCGAATAGTGAGTATTTATCCCAAAAGCTGGGGTCTTTGGGTTTATCGAATACTAGATTGTTAAGGTTATTGCCTAGATTGTCCTGATATCCTATCCTGTGCCACTGATCGACTGCTCCATTTCTTGGCCAGTACCAAACGGTTTTGATGACCGCTGCTTTATAATATAGTTTTAGATCTGGTACAGCATGGCCACCTTCATCTGCCTTTTTTTTCATTAATCCCCTTGAAATCCTTGACCTTTTGTTCTTCCAAATGAACTTTGATACTATTTTTTCTAGATCTGTAAAATAATTTCTTGGGAGTTTGATTGGTATGGCACTAAATAAGTAGATTAGTTTGGGTAGTATTGTCATTTTTATTATGTTCGATCTGCCTACCCATGAGCACTTAAAATTTTTCCAATTGATTAGGTCTGATTTTATTTGTGTGGAAAGTGTTTTGTAGTTTAGATCATATAGTTTCTGACTTTTCCTTGGCAGATAGATTCCCAAATATTTTATCCTGTCATCTGCTATTTGGAATGGAATTTCTTTTTGTATCTCTTGCTGCTGAACTTTGTTGGTAATATATAAAAATGCTGATTTATGTGGATTAATTTTGAATCCTGCCACTTTGCTAAAGTTGTGAATTGTTTCTAGTAGTTTTTTAGTTGAGTCTCTAGGGTTCTCTAAGTATACCATCATGTCATCTGCAAAGAGTGATAATTTGGTTTCTTCATTACCTACTCTGATTCCTTTTATCTCTTTTTCTTCTCTTATTGCTAAAGCTAACATTTTCTAACACAATATTAAATAGTAATGGTGACAGTGGGCAGCCTTGTTTCACTCCTGATCTTATTGGGAATGGTTTTAGTTTGTCTCCATTACATATGATGCTTGCTGATGGTTTTACATAGATGCTACTGATCATTTTAAGGAAAAGCCCATTTATTCCTATACTCTCTAGTGTTTTTAATAGGAAAGGGTGTTGGATTTTATCAAATGCTTTTCTTCTAGCAGCTTTTTCAAGCTACTTCCTCCCACTCTTTGAGGAAGGCCTTCCTTCCCAGCTAAGAATATTACTTTGTGGTTCACTTAAAAAAAAAAAATAAGTCGGTTATTCAACAAGAGGCCCTTCTCCTGTCATCACTTACTTTCTGTCTCTACCCATCTCTCAAGAAGTGGCCCAAGCAGCAGTAAGTTGGTGTAGGTGATAGAGCACCAGCCCTGAAGTCAGGAGGATCTGAATTCAAATCTGGCTTCAGATACTTCCTAGCTATGTAACCCTGGGCAAGTCACTTAACCCCAATTGCCTCATCAAAAAAAAAAAAAAAAAAGTGGCCCTTCTGGCCAAAATAGTTCTCTGTATATATACAAAAGATCACATTACATCCTGCCTTCTCCAACAGACTGCCCCTTCCATCATCCCAAGTTTCTCACTAATCTTCAAGAAAGCAGCTAAGTAACCCAATGGATAGAACACTGACCCTGGAGTCAGGAAGACCTGACTTCAAATCTTGTCTCAGATACTAGTGTGTGACCCTGAGCAAGTCACTTAACCCTGTTTTCCTCAGTTTTCACATCCCATAAAATGGTTACTAATAGTGCCTATTTCTCAGAGTTGTCATGAGGACCAGCTATGATAATTGAAAATAGTTTATTTAGAATGGTGCCTGGCACATGGCACTACAGAAGTGTTAGCTATTATTACTATTATTCAATTTCTTCTTGTATACTAGATCCTACTGCCTACAAATGAGACTCATTCTCAAAAAGCCCTCATTTGATCTGTCTGTCCCCACTAGTTATTGTCCTATGTTTCTTTTTCCTTTTATAGCAAAACTCCTTAAAAAGGTTTCAACCTTTTTGAATGTTGGAAATTATGCAATTATGTAATTTTATTAGTGATTGCTCACATTTGAAGGTTACATATTGCTTATTAGCTGTTTTTAAATATGTTGACCAAACTATATTACACAAGTCTTCATCTTATGGAAAAACAACCTAGAATATAGAATAACACTTCTTAAAGCAAAATAATTGTTTAAAACATCTCAATCACAAAACAGAAACCTGAAGTGGAATCAGTTATGCTAAGTTAATATAATTATTCTCATTACCCAATTGTTCATTCTTCACTTTGGCATCAAAGTGATCTTTCTAAACTTTAGGCCTGACCATGCAGGTCATGATATACTTTGTCACTAATGAACTCCAGTGACTTCCTATCACTTGCAGGATCAAATATAAATTCTCTATTTAGTTTTTAAGACCTTGCATCCCATTTGCACCCAGAGAGAGGGCTATGGGAACTGAGTATGGATCACAACATGGTATTTTCACTTTGTTCTTTGCTTGCTTTTTGTTTTCTTTCTCATTTTTTTTTCCTTTTTGATTTGATTTTTCTTGTGCATCATGATAATTGTGGAAATATATATATAGAAGAATTGCACATATTTAATATATATTGGATTACTTGTTAACTGGGGGGGATTTAGAACACAAGGTTTTGCAATGATGAATGTTGAAAATTATGCATATGTTTTGAAAATAAAAAGCCTTAATAAAAAATTAAAAACAAAACAACCTTTCATAACTTGGCCTTTTCTACCTTTCTGGTATTCTTATCCTTCATTACACTTCACGTACCCTAGGCCTTGTCTGATTGGTAATGGTTAACAACAAGGGCTGACAGAGCCAGAGTGGGCTCACCACTCACCCCTTCCATTGTCTGCAGACTGCTCTTGTCCCCCTTCTGATTCCCCGCACCAATGCCAGCTCCGACTCCTCACCTCTAGGCTGTGTTCCCTTCTTTCCCTTCTCAGCAGCAGTAGCTCTTCATGCAGGGATTGCACTCGGCTCTGGCCCTGGTCCACCTCCTCCTGCAGGCTCTTGATCTGCCCTTCTAGGTCCTGCCTCCGGCTCTGGAGCATCTGGTTCTGGAAAAGAACCAGAGAGCTGGAGTGGATCTGGAGGGACTTCAGGATTCCCTCTCCCCTGGCTCCAAGATCAGGCCTGGGCCCTTACCTCTCCCTGAAGGCTTTCTAGTCTGGCCCTCATCTCGGTCCCCACCAGGAGCTGGGTCTGGTACTCTCCCCGAAGCGCGCTCAGTTCTTTTTGGAGTTCTTGTTCTGTCTGGGAGGCCTAGCATATGTGTGATTAGGAGTGGAAGACAGGGAGAGGGAGGAGATGAACTCATTCAGCTCTTTGTGCTTTCTTCCCAGGACCCTAAGATCCAGCCTCTCCTCCTCTTCAGGGACCCAGGTATCTAAACCCCCAGCCTCCTCTCTAGTGACCCCAGAATCTGCTCCCCCCTCAGGATTACAGTTCTGGTTCCTGTTCCCCTCCCAGGATCCAAATGTCCAGCCTGCTAGCCCTGCCCCCCTTGATTGACCTGTGCAAGCTGCTCACTGAGCCTGAGGTTCTGCTCACTGAGTTCTCTCAGTGCTTGGGCTCGTTCGCGCCCACTGTTCTGCTGCTCTGAGCGCCGCTCCCCAAGTTCAGCTCGGAGGGTAGCCACATCGACCTCCAGCTCCCCTGCCCGAGCCTCCCACTCAGCTCCGCGGGCAGCCAGTCCCTGTCGGAGCTCGTGGTTCTGCTGCTGCAGCCGCTGGCACCCCGAAGCAGACAGAGAAAAGAGGAAAAGGGGGAGACAGAGAGAGAGAGAGGACTCAGCATCCTGGAGTTTGTAGAGGGCTGGGAAGGGGGAAGGAGTGCGGGGTTGGGGGGGCTCAGAATGTTCCAGGAAGGTTCACCTGCTGCTTCTGCTTGGGCCTCTTGCTTTTGGTTCGCAGCCTCCGACGACGACGTCTCAGTTCCCCTGAGTTTATGCCCCTGCCCATTGCACTCGAGCCCTGTCCCCGCTTCTAGTCTCCCTTGGTCTCAGGTTCCCCTCTCCCAGCTTCTTTGGCTCCCTCTAATTACTCCTTTGCCCCCGCCCCACCCTATCCCCCACGCCTCAGTCTCCTCCAAACCTGTCTGACTGGTGGGGGGACGCTCTCTGCCCCACCCAGACTCCTGTGGCTGACCTGGGAAAAGAAGGGAGCCCGTGTGCCCCTGTGCTGTGAGGTTGGGAGGAGGGGAGGCCTGGTCCGCTCCTATCTGCCTGTGAACTCCCAGGACACTCAGTCTGATCTTCTTTGAGGTTATGAGTCATAAGAATCATCCAAAGTGGGCAGGGCCTTGAAGACCAAGACTAACCCCCCCCCCCTTTTACAGTGGGGGAAACTGAGGCTTAGGAAATGGCTCACCCCAGGAAAGCAAGAACTAGATCTCTTGCCCTCCCAGACCTGACCACCACACCAGGCTGGCAAATCTTGTTTCTTTCTTTATGTGTATATGTATACATACTTACACTTTATATATATATATAAATGCATAGGTATGTGTGTACACACACACATACATATACACATACATGTGATATATGTGTATATACATGTGTGTATATATACCCACATCTATACATATGAGTTATTTCCTTCAATTATATGTTAAAACAACTTTTTAACTTTTTTTTTTAAGTTTTGAGTTCCAAATTCTTTTTATCCCTCCCTCCCCTCTTTGAGACTCCAAGAATTCTTGTTTCTTGAAACCTAGCCTGTTTCCTGAAAAATATTGACCTCCCCTTCAGCCCTCAACTTAGAGGCCAGAATAGGGATAGGCTCAAAATCTAGACTGACCAAATAAATTCTGTGGGTGGAGCTCAGGTTTGAGAAAGAAAGGGGCTGACAAGTGATTCCTTCCTATGGGATTCATATGGTCCAGAATCTTAGAATCAGAAGCAGGTACTGGTACATATTTAACAACATGCTCTCTGGGAGGCACAACACACTTTTCAGCTTAATCTGCATTATTGACAATACACCCAAACCTGATTGGTAGCTTTTGCCAATAAACAAAGTATAAACCGATCACAATGAAATTTTAATAATTAAGTCCTCTGAGTCCCTAGGAGCAGGCCAGTCACTCCGGTTTTGAAGACCAGGACCATATGATTTTGTCATGCATCCCTACAGATGTAGACATTGAGACTCGAATAAGGAAAACAGCTTGCTCAAGGTCATATAGCCAGTGAGGGGCACAGCTGGTTCTTAGAACCTGGGTTTTCTGACCTTCAGTTCCATGCTCTATTAGACCGTGCTGGTTTGGGAGGGGGAAGGGGCATGAATAAGTACTTATGAAGGGTCAGTCACTAAGCTACGTGTTAGGGATACAAAGAAAAGTCAGACAGTCCTGGTCCAACCTAAGGGGGAGACAACTTGTATACAATCACATGCAAACAAGCTGTATGCAGGAAAAACTGGAAATGCTCAGTAGAAGGAGGAGATATAACAGAATCCCTTAAAAGGGATTGGGAACAATTCCTGTAGAAGGTCAGATTTTTAACTAGGACTTGAAGAAAGCCAGGAGGCAGAGATGAGGAGGGAGAGCATTGCAGACAGCCAGTCAAGAGGTGGAAAAGGATATGTGCGTCTGGGGGGGGGAGGTGAGAACCTTATTGGTCTGATCCCATATATTGGGAAGTTTAGACTTATGGAATCCTGAGCTTCCTAGCAGGAAGCGATCTTAGAAATCCCCCGGTCCAATCCTGTTCTTCGTTTTCCAGATGAGTGACTGGATCTTCAAGGAAGGACAGTGACTTTACCAGAGGCAAGCCTCAGTGCCAAGTCACCTGCTTCCTAGCTAAGGATCCCTGCCTAGCTGGATGGGCTCTTTGGGCATCAATCAGACTTACCTCCTCCCGTTCGGCGTGCTGGGCTTTGAGAAGTTCCAGGCTCCGGCTCAGCTCCTCATTCCGCTCTAAAAGCATCTTGCCCAGCTCGGCTGCCAGTAGTAAGTCCTTTTCCTTTCTCTGAAGCAGCACAACCAGGTCCTCAGGCTCATCCTCTCGCTTCTCATCCCCAGGCCCCGGTCCTCCCAGGAAGGAATCACGCCTCTCCAGCACAAAGGGGAAGAAGCCATCATCCCCACTTGGGGAGGTGCTTCCTGAGAGCAGCCCTGAAGGGAACTGGGGACTACTGGGGGAGTTCATGCTTCCCCAAGCATCTACAGGGAGGAAGGGAGAGGCTAGCTAGAGAAAGAAGCCAATGGAAGCCATCCCAGCCTCTAGCTGACTACCTCAGAGCCTACATATCCTGATCCCCAGATTATTCTCCTCCTTAAGATGTGGGCAATCTGATCCCTATTTCACCCACCCATAGCAACATCTAGCTCAACTCTAGAACCAGTATCTTAGTCCCAATTTTCAACTCCTTCCTTTCCTTGGTCCCAGGTATCCTGCTCCCTAATTCTCTTCCCATTCAAGCATTCTGACTCATTAGCTCCCAACCCACCTGCTTCCTGACTCCTAGTATCCCTTTTCTCACTCCTTTCTCTGAACCCTCAAGTTATCACAAGGCTAAACCCCAGAACCACCTTCAGCTTTCCACCTCAACTTCCTTTCATTCTTTGTTTTTCCTTCTTTTCTTTCTTCCTTTCTTTGTAACCCTGAAGTCAAATAATCTTCATACTATAAAAGGTTAATGATATGTATGTTTGCCTAGTTCCCGTTACTGACCCAAAGGGTTAACTGAAATATGGAGGGAACCAAATAACATCTTTCACTGTCAAAGCTTCCTAGAGCCCAAGCCTTAGGTCTTCAATCCCAGTTTTAAAGACCAAGACACATAATCCCGTCTTTCTTCTTTGGACTTAAAAATGTCCTCATTTCTCCAGCCCTACTGGAACAATCATTCCCTAGCCCTTTCTTCCCTCTCAGGTCTACATATCTTGATCCCTCCAGTCCTGCTTTATCCAAAAACTCAAGTGCTCTGCCCCTCGCCATCCCCTTTCCCTCTCAGGAGCCAAGCATTTTCTTCCCTTGCCCCCTCCTAGGATCCAGATATTCTAGCCCCCACCTTAGGCTGCTTTCCCATCCCAACACTGTCTTCTCCCCTTGTCTTACTTCCTTTTCTATCTCCCAGAATCTAGGCATCTGGACTCCTAGCCCTGATTCCACCCTTTACTCAGCTCCTAAAGCAGGCTAACTGGTTGTGTTAGGCTATGGCTCTTGGTTTCTGTTTACTTCCTGGGCCCTGCCTCTGGGGACCATACCTTGTACCTGTTCCTGGCTTCCAGTTCCCAGATCCTGCCTCCCCCACCCTTCACCTTCTTCTTTATTCTTTGTGCCCTTGTTCCTGTTTCCTTTTGGTAAGAAGTAGAGGGGAGAGGGAGGACTAGTCCCATCTATGACACCCCCTCTTTCCTCCCAAGATATCTCTTGACCTCTCTTCCTTAATCTTGAACCAGTCAGTCCAGTTTCTTCTAATTTTCCCTCCTCACAGACCCTAGAACTACAAACCCTATTTACAAAGCGCTCACCCTGCCCCAGAGCTTTCCCATTCCAGGGTCTTATTCCCTGTCCCTTCTACCACTGATTAGGTTCTTATGAAGCATCCCTTCCAACAGGTTCCCCTCCCTTCCCAGAACAAGGCTGTCTAGGTCCTCAGGATCAGTCTCTCCCCCTGAATTCAAGGCTCCATTCCCCTTGCTCTTTTCTTCTCCTTTCCCAGACCTTGAAATCTTGGCTCTCAGACTTAGTTAGGCTCCCTCCCTGAAACCAGGAGTCCTGGTCCTTTTAGCTTCTCTCTTCCAGAGCTAATTCTCTTCCACAAACACAGGTGTCTGTCTCCTTAGCTTCAGCCTCCCACTACAGACATGGCCTATGCAATCAGTTCCATAGCCCCACCTGTATTGCTGGGGGGGTGTGAGACCCCCTATTGGACCCAGCTTTCCATTCTCAGATCTCTCTCTCTCTCTCCAGAGCTCCGTCACCTTCTCTTCCGGGGGGTGGGGCCAGGTAAGCTGGAGTACAGGTGAGAGGGGTGGTGGCCTTGGGAGGAGCTGGGTGGCCCTCTTGTGGTTCTGTCCAATGAAGACATCTTTAGATTCAGAATCAGTCCCACAGACTCCAACGCAGCGGGACAATGACAAGTTCCAGAACTACAGGAGGCTTTGGCAGACGATTCACATTTAGTCATTAATGACTCCAAGGGCTCAGCCCCCAAGCAAGCCAGAAGACAGAGAAATCCATCCCTGCTCGAAGAGAAGATACCCACCTTCTTTCAAATAATTAAATACCAACAGAGGTCAATGATTAAACACCAAATGACAATTAAAATGCTTTCCTAAAAGTGAGTAGATATCCACCAATTGGGGATGGCTGAATAAATTATGGTATATAAAAGTAATGCAATATTATTGTTGCATAAAAAATGATGAACAAGCTGATTTTAGAAAGGCCTGGAAAGATTTACATGAACTGATGCTGACCAAAACAAGTGGAACCAGGAAAAAATACAGTGTAAAAAATGCACTGTAACAGCAAGACTGTGTCGATCAACTATGAAAGATTTGGTTCTTCTCAGAAGTTCAGTAATCCAAGGCAATTCCAGCAAACTTTGAATAGAAAACGCCATCTTCCAGAGAGAGAACTATGGATAATGGATATACATTAATATATGCTATGTTCACTTTTTTTCCTTCTGTTATTTTCTTTTGTGGTTTTCCCCTTTTGTTCTGATTTTTCTCTCCCAACATGATTCATAAAAAAGAAATTTTCTATTAGTGTCATCTCAGATAAGTAAATTTTTTTCCCAAATGCCAGTCTAAATAGTCTCTTCAGAAAATTCCCAAAATTAAACTCTAGCCCTCATCTTTCCCAAGATGCAGACTTTATATGTTTACCGGATAGTTATACCTGGAATTTACATCTCAAATTTAATATCTGCAAGATTGGACTCATCTTAACTCCTGCCACCAGACCTGTCCTTTCCCCTGACTCTCCTGTTTTTATCTGATGACATCACCATCTTCTTAGTCATCCAACTTGAAACCTTGGGATGATCTTCTTTACTCTTTGTTTTTTCAATCCATCCCTTCTCTCCATCCTCCCTCCAAAAAAAATCTCAAATCCAATCAGTGTCGTTAAAAGAGCACAGATTGTGGTCAAAGGGCCTGAGTTCAAATCCCACTTCAGTGATCTAGAGCAAGTCACAAAATTTTTTTGTAGTAGCCTGTTAAGGACCACAGATAGTGGGAAACCCTGGGTGAAGTATAAGACCCTCCAACCCAGTAAGGAACCCTGCTGACATATCTGGTTTAGCTCTCCATCCTCCCCTAAGGGTGTCTCAGCCTTCCTGAGAAGTCAAGGGGGTATGATAACCTGTGTTGTATTTGAAGCAGAGTTATACTGAAGTGGGAAACACCTGCCCATAAGAACAAGTTGGTCCATGTGCAGTACTCCATGGTCATAGAGTATATAAAGCAGAAAGCTGCCTTGATTAAACGGACTCCTGCTTGAGCATCCTCCTGAGTCCCATCTCTTCCATCACTCCTCAGCAGATATCAGGGCTCAGGTTGGTCCTGAAATCTTCTTGTGAGTAGAATTACATATTCAGAGCCCAGGCTAATCCCAAAGTTCTCCTCTACCAGTAGCCCTTTTTGTAGTGGCAAGAAACTAGAAACTGAGAGGATGCCCATCAATTGGAGAATGGCTGAATAAGTTATGGCATATGAATGTTTTTTTTTTATTAAAAGCTTTTTATTTACAGAACATGAGTGATTTTTCTACATTGACCTTTACAAAACTTTTTTTTTGTTCCAAGCTTTTCCCCTCCTTCCCCCCACCCCCACCCCTATCTAGGGTGACAGGTAATCTAATACATGCTAAATATGTTAAATTATATGACAAATTCAATATATATATACATATCTATACAGTTATCTTACTGCACAAGAAACATCAGATCTAGAAAGAGGGAAAAAAAAAACAACCTAAGAAGGAAAACAAAATGCAAGGAAATATTCACAGAAAGCATTAAAAATGTTGTGTTGTGGTTCACACTTAGTCATATACATCCAGAGAGAGGCCTGTGGGAACTGAGTGTGATCATCATATAGTATTGTTGTTGTCATGTATAATGATCTCCTGGTTCTGCTCATTTCACTCAGCATCAGTTCATG
>JAJPUD010013735.1:0-43180 GCA_023553655.1 Myrmecobius fasciatus
TCCGCTGCCCCTGGACTCCGAGGGTCCCCGGTTGGCGGTGCGCCTCTCACGGCCGGGTCCCCGGGTCGAGCCCCCCGCGCAGCTGCTACCCCCGCTGCCCACCCGCCCCACTTTTTTGCGCCTCCTCGCCCCGCCGCCTACTATCTGCCCGGCGCTCCCGCGCCTACCCCAGGAGCCCTTCCCCGTGGTCGCCCACCCCGTGGAACACCGTCCTCTGCCTGCCTTTCCCAGCGCCCCAATCCCGACTCTCCCGCCGCCCCACTTCTTCCTGACCCCGCCTAGCTCCTGGACAGAGCGGGTTGCTCTGCAGAAAAATATCCCCTGAGCACCTGGAGCTCCCCACTCCAATTGAGTCTTGGGTACCGTTGACCTTGTCTTGCAGACAGCTTGGAGGACTGGTGCTCACTAAGTGGCCCTTTGATGGCTTCAAAAGAGCCTCTCAGTCCTGTGTTGCAGACTGGTGGTTTGCTTCGCCTCCAGCAGCCTTTCGCTGACCTCTGCCTATGACCTCTGTGTCTCCCAAAGGGGTAGACCCCCACTTCTGGGGAAGAGACACAGCAGGTGAGTGAGTTTGCCTTCTGGTTTTTGTCTCTCCTCTTTGCCTCTTACAAAGGCTTGCTTCTTGTTGGAAAAAATTGTAGTTTCCTGGAATTGGAAATGATCCCCAATTGTTAGTAAGCAGTCCTGGGTTCTATTTCTGGCCTTGCCACTGTTGCTGTGAATGACTTTCACAGTAAGTCCTTACTTTGTGTGCTTTCTTTTTTTGCTTCTGTAAGTAAAATGAGGGAATTTGATGAGCTTTTCTTGTGTAAAGACTTTTCCGAACCTTTTAATTGATTGGCAAAATATATTAAGGGGGGGATGCTTTTCTGAGCATTTGGGAAAGTGATGAACACTCAGTTCATCAAAATAATCTTGGTAATTAGCATTCCCGTTTTTAATAGAGTTATTGGACTGATTGATAGGGAGACACAATAGAGAAAGCATGCCCATTTTTCCGGAAAGTTTTTTATAGTTACCGTGTCCTTGAGGACAGAATATTATGGAAGTGAATATCCTGAAAAAGGTGATTGAAATATCACCATAAAATGAAGGTACTTATCTAGATCTGAGGTCCTTCCATCTCTAAATCCATTCTGTAGTAGATGACAACTTGGAAAGAGATATCAAAGTGAAGTAGTACCCCTTAATTTTATTCTAGACCCTATTCTATTTAACATTTTTATCAGTGACCAACCCAAAGGCAAGAAGCTTGGATATTTAACATCTCCCTCTTAAAATTAGAATCCAAAAATGTCCACTATGTTAAACGGATGTTAAAATAAAATGGAATTTTAAATCAATGAAAAATGTTATGCTGGGTTCAAAAAGAAATTCAACTATACCAAAACAGGATGGGAGAGAAGTGGTTAGACAATTGATGTGAGAATTTTAGCAGAGCACTGTTGATTCACATTATAATTATTACCCAGAGGAAAAATTCGGCTTCATTATAGAATCATGGTATTCAAAAAATGAAATAAGTTATTGAGATGGATTTGAAACTCGGGTTACTCAAAGGAAACACTTGCTCTCTAGGACCTTTATTTTTTTAGCCTATATGTAGCCTTGAACGAAGGCCTTTACCCTCACCAAGTTTCAGTTTTCTCAATTATCCCCATAAGCAAAGTACATTGTAACCTTTAAACTGCTGTACAGTTATGAGTTGTTAGGTACTCAATGGAGTGGGCCCTAATTAGCTTAGAGTATCATGCTTAGCTTGGGCTACCACCTTTTAAGAGGAATAGGGACACTCTGGAGTATATCCTGAAGAGGGCATCCAAGATGGTGAGACTTAAAGCTATTCCATATAAGGATTGGTTAAAGAAACAAAATGCCTGGCTTAAAGACACTTGTAGTAGGGGTGGTGATTACTGTTTTCTGAGGGTTTTCTTGTGGAAGAAGAATAGAATTGTTTTGCTTAGCTTCTGAGCATAGAATTCCCAAGAAAGGGATTAGGACTGTCCAAAACTAGAATGATAATCTACCTACTACTTTTTGAAGGCCTTAAAGCAGAGGCTGGATGACCGTTCTTAGTGGGTTTCCTAGAATGGGTTTATGCTTCAGGTAGGGGTTTGATTCTGTTAACCCATTATTTATTAAGCCCTTCCTATATATTAGGCTCTAGGCACATTAAGACAAAACAGTCCCTGGTATCAAGGAACCTATATAAGAGGAAAGAATAATAGGAAATTAGGAAAGATAAATTGAACCAGATCATCTCCAGAGATAACTTCCAACTCAGATTCTTTGATTCTGCATAAAATGTCTGTGAGGGGAAAAGTGTAGACTAAGACTTTTTTTCTAGTTTAGCAAGTTCTAAATTCATAGAATAAAAAGACATACTTATTTTCTTTTTTTATTGTTTGTTTTTTGTTTTGTGATGAGGCATTTGGGGTTAAATGATTTGCCCAGAGTCACACAGCTAGGAAGTAGTGTCTGAGGCTGGATTTGAAATCAGGTCTTTCAGACCTGAATTCAGGAGTGGTGCTCCACTGGGCATCTAGCTGACCCAAACATACTGATTTTCAGAAAAGTGTCAGGGAAACTATACTGGTGAATTTGACCTTTGTTTCTGATAAAAACTCTAGGGGAAAAACCAACTAGTGAATTATTTAGAAAAGCACAAGTCGATCACAAAGAGCCAACACTGCTCAGTAGCGTACTGGACTAGTAGTAGATCAAAGAATACCTTAGATATAGTTTGCCCAGATTTTATCAAAGTATTTGATAGATACTCTTTATTCTTTTGAATACAAAAGGTGAGCTAGACCAGGAGTCTAATTTGTGGCCCCTCAAACTCCTAAGTGGGACCTGAACCAGATTAAAATGTAATTGGGAAATGTGTGACCCAAAAAACATAGTAAAACATAATGTTAACTTGTGGTTTTCTAAATCAATATTTGGCCCTAGGGATCCATTTCAGTTTAAATTTGACACCACTGAGCTAGACAGCTCAATTTGGGGCATTCAGAAGTGTTCAAAGACTACACCCAGAGGAGTCAGTTTGCTAGGAGAGTTCTAATGGCAAACATGGCCTTGAAACTGCCTGACCCTGTGCTATTGAAGTTTTTGATAAACATGTTACAGGCATAGATCACATGCTTAGCAAATTTGTAGATGACATAAAGTCAACACAGTCTGAATCACTATTTAAAGTTACCAATAAGCAACAAGATTGGTCCAAGTCTGTGATAATAAAATTTAAAAGGGGTGGTTACTCTGAAAAAGACAGGATTTTTCTTCCATTGCTTCCTCTCAAGAAGTTAATATTATGCTATGGAATGGAAAACAGTGACTATTATCTTGAGTTGTATGAAGGGGTGTCCTGTCCAGGACTAAGGAGATGCTGGTCCCACTGTGATCTTCTCTGGTCAGACCACCTCTGGGAGAGTAGGTCATTTAGAGTGCTGTTTTTTAAGAAGGACATTGATAAACTGGAAGGTAACCATTGAGGTGAAGGAGTTTGAGATCATGAAGAGGAGTTGGAACTGACTTAGGAGGGGATCATGATTACTCTCCTCAAGAAGTTAAAAGAGTTGTTTTCCCCTTGGCAGCAAGATTGAGACTTTCGGCTTGGCCCTAGAAACCTAGAAAGCAGTGGGTATAAGTTGTTGGCTTGATTTGAGGGGTGAGTTTCTAACAAAAGGGTAGAATCAATGGTCTCCTCCCAATACTGTTCTCTCAAATTTGTCCCACCCATATTCCCCAACTGGAAGAGGAGCTGCTAGGTGTGGCAGTGGCTGAACTCAGGAGTCTAGAAAACCTATTTCAGATGTGGCCTCAAGACATTTACTTGACTAATCCTGTGCAAATCATTAGTCTGATTCTGTCTAGGTTTCCTAATAGGTAAAATTTGGACAATAATAGCACCTCCTCCCCAAGGTTGTGGTGAGGATTAAATGAGATAATATTTGCATTGTAATACGAAAAGTACTTTAAAAAGCTCTTCAAACAAAGACAGGATGACAAATATTTTTGGTTTAGGGAATTATTATTCAAATTGGATTACTCTAAAGTCCTTTCTAACTTTGAAATTCATGATTCTGTAAAACTAGCCAGAACCTGGGTTTGAGGAATATCTGGATATAGGCATTATGGAAGAAAGAAGTTGATTCGAAATAGACATTGTTATCATAAGTGTTTCCATTCATTTTGTTGTTATCACAAACCATTTTGTTCATTATGAAGTCATGTAATAAGTGTCATTGTCACCATATGGAGGTAGACTAGTTAATGGATAGGCCCAGATCTTAGCACTTGTAGCTTATACTTTGAGGAAAGAGTAGGAAAGCCAAATATTATATACAAATGACAATTTATTCTCATTAAGATTATTTTTAGCTTAATTGTGTTACAGTATTCTTGAAGTTAAATTTTAGGTAAAAAAGTCTTAGAAAGCCTAATTGAGTCTGACTCCAAAACACTGCAGTGTTAAAGAATGCATGATACAGGTTTATATTTATAGGAGCAACATATACAAGACTGGTGATCTTGCCTTTTTGCTCTATGGCAGATGACTGCTATAGGGACCTAAGGTCCCAAAAGGTGAGTCTAGAAGAATCTTCTCCTTTTCTCCCTTCCAGTTTCTCTCCAAAGTATAATAAACACATTTTCCTTATTCCTCAGATGAATCCAGATCAAATGACCGGTCAGGTGTTTGGCTTCTCTGGAAGAAAAAAAGTCCTCCCTCTAGTGTGACTGAGCCAGAAGATCTAATGGAAAAAAGTTCAAGAATTTGTGGTTTCCATCCCCTAATTGGGGATGGCAGCTAACCCTCTGCCTAGTGGTCCCAAATTATTTGTTCCATTCAGAATACTCCTTTTCCTAAGCAAATTTTCCTCATGGGTTTTTCCCCCCAGACTACTGAGTTTAGTGAAGCTTTATATTCCACCTTGAGCCAGAAATTCTGAGTAGCCGATGCACAAACCCAGAAAGTTGGGACTGTCTTATTCATTTTTTGTCTGTGGCACGGAACAGAAATTCTGAAACCAGCCACACGGTCCCAGGCTTTAGGAATGAAAGTGCAGTGTGGGACAAGTTTGCATAATACTGAGAGGGAGTTTACTAGTTAACCCAGAAGCCAGGTGAAGAGGTGGGACTGGGAAGGGAAGGGCTAAGGTCAGAGGTCAGATCTACTGAAAACCCTTTAGGAAAAGAAAAGCCTGCTTTGTGAACAATTTGATGAAATCAGCCTACTCATTTTCTGAGGCCCCCTAGGCAAGTAGTGTAGATGAAAACAGCTGTATGGAAAAAGGAAAGTATGGGGTCTTGAGTAGTTAAGTAATTCATAAATTTGATAATTAGATCACAGTCCCTATAAGCCCTTCAAAATTTGATTGGGTTGAAAGTGATAATACTGATATCTGGCCTAAGAATCTCAGCCTTCCATCCAGGTTTCGAGTTAAAGGTTAAACAGTATTTATTAAAAGTGTACAGTATTAAGGTCCTTAGTATTACATGGCATAGTTTTATTTATAAAGAGTTTATAATCAAGACAGACTCAGCAAATGGGTCCCCTCCCCCCCTCATATCTCTTTCCCTTTCCACCCAGAAATAAACCAAATTATAAAAATTTTCTGGGTTTGATGTTGGAAATTTACAACTGAATAAAATGTTTGTTGTTTTTGTCCTTGGGCAGCCTTTTCTTTAGATTGCTTAGAAGTGAAACTAGTACTAAGGACAGACCTGGGAACCCGGTATGTTTGTGCCTGAGGTGAGGTATGAAGTATTCATGTTCAATCTGAAAATGCACAAAATAAGTACTTAATACATGCTTGAATTTTATTTGTTAATACAACTTGGTGAATCATGAAAGAGAAGTTCTTAGCAAAAAGGGTTCATATGTCATAATAAATGTCTCCCTACCACCTGCAAAGTGAATTACCCCTAAATCCAGCTGTGTGTGTTTCTTAATCATACTATTGTTTGCTCTAGGCTTAGTAAGTTAGGAGTAGCTGGGAAAGCTACCACAACCCAACCGGAGAGGAGGTATTTTGGATTTGGGTGTATGAAATACTTTGAGTCGGAAAGAATCACTTGAAGATTTATTGGAAATACTGAGCTGGGATGTTTTGAAGGAGAGTAGGTTTTTGTTGCAGGTGGGAATGGCATGTTGGGTGATTTGACTATGAAAGAGCCCTGTTTCCTTAGAAGATCCCATCCACTCTTTAGTACAAGTCTCATCGTAAAGTAATGAAGGTTGAGACCCACAGGTTTCATTTCTACTTTGGAGCCTGGGAATCTGTTTGGCAACAACTTCCTATGGGTCTTTCCCATCTGTTTTCTCCCTTTGCAAAACTTGGAACCCAGTCCCAGCCACAGCCCTTATCTTTCCAGTCAGAATCAGCCAAGTAGACCCACTGGAAAGAATCTATGCCCCCCAAACAAAGTAGGTCAGTATAGGAAACTTGTTACCTGAAGGCAGAGCAAGGCACTCAGCTCCCACTGGTGCCTCAGTTTCTTCTAGGAAAATTTACTAAACAAAAGAATCCCCTCCTCCCATTCTTCTTGGTGAGTCAGAGGCCGGATAGGGGGTTGGGGGCCTCCACAATCCTTTGCATAAGTGTTAATGAGCCATTGAAATGGTAACTGGTCTGAGGGTGGCTCCCACCCCCACCATATCAATTGCATTCCATCCTCAGGCCTTCTCCTTTGTCTAGGTCCCATTCCTCCGTCCCCTGACTCCAGCTTCTGGATTAACCCATTCACACCCAGAATCCCTTTGGGTGATTTGCCATTGTAGGAAGGAAACCCTGAAATACTTTTCCCAACTTACCCCAAGGCCTAGTATTTTCTTTACCACTTTAGTACAAGAGTGGGGGTGGGGGAGTGGGGGGAAGCCCAGACTTGTCTGCTCTGGATTGCCTTAATAGCACCATTCCATTCTTTCCCTTTGTACCTACCACTAACTTAGTGATGTCATTTTGGTTCTCTTCCAGAATGAAGGACAATAACCTACCACTAACTATGTACTACCCCACCAATCCAAATGGTCTAATCTCCAGATTTCCAGTTTCTTAGTTTAGCACCTTTCTCTCTCTCCACCAGCCTTAAGGGTTAGTGAAAGAAGTACTGGTCTTGGAATCTGGGGATTTGAGTTATAGTGGATGTGACCCTAAGTCTGTAGTTGGGGAGGACCAGAATTTAAATCCAGCTTTGGACACTTAAAATTACGAGTTCTGGGACCCTGGGTAAATAACTTCACGTTTCCTTGTAAACTGGGAATAACAACATCTACCTCAACAGATTGTTGTAAAGACCAAATAAGACAAAACTTTGTTTAAAGAGTTCAGTACTGTGCTAGGCACATACACACCCTTGTTCCTTTCCCAATTTAGCTTTTGGTCACTTCCAGGCTTCAGTTTCCACTTTTTAGTGTAAGGGAAGTAACAGTTCCCAAATCATTAGGTTATTGTAAGAAAGTGTTGTAGTGAAGTAACACATTCAGAGTGCCCAGTAACTATAAAATGCTCTATAAAGATGAACTCTTTTTCTCCTCTGGCCACCTCCTTTTTTTGTTTAAAGAGGCTTTGGACTGAAGGGAGGTGGCTGTCTTGCCAAAGGGAAAAGAAAGAAGGAACCTGAACCACATGTGGAGAGTAACCAATTTCAATGAAAAACCATCTTGAAAGAAAATAAAGGATCCCCTGTCCTCAAAGTATATTGATTGTGGTCTACACCGTAATACTGTATGAAATAATTTCTTTAGCTTAGACTCATAAAGCCTTACTACCATGGCTGGACCAGCCAGAGCTGCTGCTCTGCTATGTTTCTTTGATAAAATTGAGCATCATCTCCACAATTGGATTCTTCAGTGAATAAGCTTTAGTGGAATATCACATTTTAATCTGTAATATGTTTGTCTCATTACAAACCTTATTTTGCCGCATTTTATATATATATAATTTTTTATTTTATTTTTTTTTTGGCTGAGGCAATTGAGGTTAAGTAACTTGCCCAGGGTCACACAGCTAGGGAATGTCAAATGTCTGAGACCAGATTTGAACTCGGGTCTTCCTGACCCCCCCATTATATTCTTTGATGCCAGGGACCATTTCTTAGGATCACAGAATTTGGAGAAGTGAGGTATTTTAGGAGTTAGAGGACCTGGTTTCAAATTTGAGTTGGGCTACTTGCTACTTTTATAACCTTGAACAAATCACTTTATTAATATCCATACAGATTAGCTCAGGGATAAGAAAGAATCCTATAGGTGCAGTGTCAAGGTTACTTATCAGAGAGCCATTGGGGAACTGATAGAAACAAACCAAAGGGCAATTTCACTGCCATCTCAATTTTTGCTCTCCAGACAGGTATCTTTCTTCCCTGAAAGTCAGTTGGCAAAACATTTTGATGATATAGTTGAGCAGATGGCACAATTTAGGAAAGGAAGGCCATTACCTCAGAAATAGAAGATTCACCCTGATCACCATGGTGATTACTTACCCCAGCAAACACCTAGCAGGAGAGACAGACAATTTGGTTGAGTCCAGTTGCCTTCGTGCAGCTTCCTGGGTAAAGGTTTCAGGACTGGAGCAGAATGGGGGAAGGGGAGGGGACTATTTACAAGGGTCACTAGGCTGTCTCCTGGAGTAACCAGGCAATGAAGCCCTTTACCTCAAGTTGCACAAACCAGTGGGACGAGATTCCTGATTCCTCTTGGAGAAAACTAGAAAATTCCATTGCTGGCCTCTCCAAAGGTCATCATCACTATCTGGTCTCCAAGCTTCTCACTCAGCACAGTTATATGGGGCCCTCTTCTTCCCAGAGTTAATCTCTATCTCAAGAGACATCCCAAAGATTTCACAGGCTTCTTTTATTGCTTCTGTTGTCCTATATACTACACCCCAGGAAGTGATGCCTTTGTCTATTTTGATCCATTGTCATTGGAACTGAACCCACTATCCCTTTGGCTTATCAGTGAAGACAGAGTAATAGATGTGTATCTATAAAGCAGCCTTGGAATGATATTCTAGGTCACTTATTTTTATCCTGTTTCTATCAGGCATAAAAGGAAGGAATTATGGAGATGATCTGACATTCCTTTGTTCTATGTATATGGCTTCTTCCGGCTCTGACATCTAAGAGGCTATGTGGTATGATAGAGCCTTGAATTCATAGGCTCCAGGCAAGTCACTTCATTTCCTAGACCTCAATTTCCTCCTCTATAAGATGAAGTTAAGAGGACCTCAATGTCCCTTTTAGCTCCAAATTTATGCTATGTCCTAGCGTCCCTTCCATTTACTGGGAGTCTATATTTTAAGATTTCTCTGAGCTCTATGTTTTAATTCCTATTTTGTAATGAGAAAATTTTAAGAGTAACTCTTCAACTATCCCACAGCTACTTTATGGTAATTGGATAAGAACCTAGGTTTTCTGACTCAGTATAAATGTTTTCATTGGCAAACAGTCCAGATCCCTGAATCCTCCATCTCTTTTGTCTTCTTCAGCTTCACCATTCCCAGATTAACTTTTTTTTTCCTACGACCTTTCTTCCAACCCTTTTGTCATTTTTATCAGAAGGTTCTTTCAGTCAGGTCACAGGTGACTGGCTCCTGGGAGGAGATATCATGATAAAATAGAGAAGGTTGTGGCTTTGAGCCAGAGAACCTGTGTAGAAATTTCATCTCTGCTACTCACTACCTGTGTTATCTTAGCAAAGGTCAATCACCTTTTGGGCCTCCTCAGTATCACAAACTCTCAGAAAACGAAGGGCCCTCAGAAACCATTTTAACCAACTGATAGCAGAATAAAAATCTTTTTCCTCCTCTGTTAAATGAGGAACTTCCCTTCCAGTTCCAAATGCTATGAAGCTATGAATCATCCTCCACAGAGGAGCTCTTCAAAAAAGAAACAGGAGCTTGAGGTACCAGATATCAAGGAGGAATTTGAAAGATGGAAGGGTAAGGTGACCCAGCAATGTGTCACCAGAAGGAAGAGTGAAGAAGGGTTGAATTAGGGCCAAAGAAAAGAGGATTAACTTCCTACATATATAACATTTTGAAGTTTGTGTTATCTCTTTTGATCTTCACAAAACTGATACTACAGATACCATCATCATTATTTTATAGACAAATTAAGGCTCAGAGATTGACTTGTCTGTTTTCATGCAAACATTAAGTAGTAGAGGCAGGATTGAAACTCAGATCTTGATGTCTTTTTAAAGATTTGGTTGAAAATGGTACAACAGAAACAAGCTTCCTTTAACCTTTCATGGAATGTCCTAGAACTGCCACTGAGTCTCTGAGCCATTTCACCAGAGTTGCTACTTTCTAAGGTATTCTCCTCACACCTCAATTTCTGCTTCTTGGACTCCTTTCTCTTGGGCTGCCATTTCCGATGGTTTCTGCAACAAAACAAGTTTACTTGAGGCCACCTGGGGAAAACAAGAGGAGGAGTTTACTTCTCTTAGGGCAGCATGACACAGTCCCAGGGCAGAGGGACTTGCTTCCGGGGACCCTATGTTGAGTTGGGCCACAGAGATGGGGGGACATCCACCCCCACAACATCCCTTTCTCCACCACAGAAGTGCCCTACCCCCTCATGGGCTTTTTCACAGGCCCCTTTGTCTGGGTCTCCTCCTTCCCCTATTTCTATAACAGACTCTTTGTCTCCCTGGGGTGGGAGGGGGTTGGGATGCCAGAGACCCTGAATGAGTAGTTTCCCACAATTCAGTTTCCCAGTTCCAGCTAGAGGGGAGGAGGGGACGGCACACCTGAGCTGCAGGTTGTTTGGGGGGCAGGCTTTCTAGGCCGTTACCCTGGTAATGCCACCTGAGCCTGGCGCCACACATCTGTTGCCTGGGGAACAGGGCAGGCAGGGCCCCTCCCCTGGGAGATGCAGAAGCCCTTGGGCTGAGACTGAGATAGATCAGATTCCCTAGGTGCTGGGGGTGGAGGGAAATAGAAACTAGGAGGGGGAGGAAAGGGTATGCGGACTGAAGAGACAGATACTGGGAATACGGGACCTGAGCTGCTGTGAACTGGAGGAACTATTACAGAAGGTAGGATGGGGTCAGAAATCGAGAGATAAGACAGCATCATGGGACTGAAATTCAGGGAAACTTAGGGGTCAGTTTAGATTTGGGATTCAAGCTGTTTGACTTATTGTAGTATATGTCCCCCTTCCTCAGCTCAAAGGAACCCAATCTATTAGCATCAGCCCTGACTTTTCATTCTGCCACATATCTTTTTCTCCATAGCTTTGTCATTTGGTGGTTCTCTATTCTTTTCTTTCCTATACAGCCATTGCAAACACCCCTTGTAGGTCCCCCCCCACCTCCACAAGTGACCCTAGAACCCACATAAGAGTCCTCTGGGCACCCCCTCTGACTCCACCCTCCACCTCCTCCTTGTTGTTGTGGTAACCCCAATCACCAGCTCCCACACTCCAACTTCACTCCTCCCCTAGCTCCAGTCCTATAATCACTCCTGCCTTTGCCTTTCCAGCTTCAAAGACTTGACTTGAAATCCTGGGGAGTAAGTCACCTAGACAAGGAGCATGGGGGTTTGAGATCAGACCCAAAGAAAAAACCAATCCCACTCCCAACACGCTGCAGAGAGTGAGTATCAGAAATCTCCCCAGACTCATCCAGAGCAGAAACACAGACTAAGCAGGGGAGCATCAGACAGCTTCCTGGAAAGCCAACAGGAACAGCGGCAATTACTAAGACCTTATATGGAACATTTTTTTTAGGGGAAGGTAACTTCAGATAGGGGATCCTTGAGATAGGGGAAAAGGTGAATGACCAAATACAGGGATCAGCAATCAACTGTGAAGTATCCAGTTCAAATGGAGATGTTTCTTGAACTTTAAAAGAAAAAGAGCAGCAAAGCTGGAGAAGAGATCCGATCAAGATCTGTCATTGAGGAAGTAGCCCAGTCTCGGACAAGGGGATCATTGATGTAAGTGAGCCCTCTATTCCTTTACCATTAGGTGCTAAAAGAGCCTAGATTGTACTGGAAGCTTTTTGATTCTTTTCTCCCAAGTTCAACCAAGGGTCTTAAAGATTGAGAAGATCTAAGGGAAGATGGCTTCAGCTGGGCTGGAACTCCTGGGCCTGACTCTAGTGGTGTTAGGCTGGCTGGGGACCCTAGTGTCCTGTGCCCTGCCCCTGTGGAAGGTCACAGCTTTCATTGGCAACAGCATCGTGGTGGCCCAGGTGGTGTGGGAAGGCCTGTGGATGTCCTGTGTAGTCCAGAGCACCGGCCAGATGCAATGCAAGGTGTATGACTCCCTCCTGGCTCTGCCCCAGGACCTACAGGCAGCTCGGGCCCTCTCTGTCATTGCTCTGATGCTTGCTTTGCTGGGTCTGCTGGTGGCTATCACTGGAGCCCAGTGTACCACATGTGTGGAAGACGAGACAGCCAAAGCAAGGATTGTGCTGACCTCAGGGATCATCTTCCTCATCTCTGGGATCTTGGTACTGATCCCTGTGTGCTGGACAGCCCATGCCATCATCCAGGACTTCTACAACCCCCTGGTGGCAGAAGCTCTGAAGCGGGAGTTGGGGGCTTCACTTTACCTGGGCTGGGCAGCTGCTGCCCTGCTGATGCTAGGGGGAGGACTGTTATGCTGTACTTGCCCCCCACCTCAGCCTGACCGGCCTAGGGGACCCCAGCTGGGATATTCTGCTGCCTCCCGATCAGGAGCCTCTGGTCTGGATAAACGGGATTATGTGTGAGACAGACTGAAGAATCAGCATCCCGACTCCAGTCTGAACAACGACTCTGAAAGTCATTTAAGGGCATGAGTGAATTCGTTGGCCAGAAGTAACCCTGGCTTCAGTGTTGGACTTGGCTTACCCTAGTTTTAGCTCAAAATCCTAAATCAATAATAGACCATTTCAATGTTAAGAACTTCTTCCTCTGTATATCATTAACCCTGAAGGAAATTTTATGTCTATGTTGTATATCCTTATGTAGGATATACAAACCCTATTTGTATATCCTAAACTGGAATAGAAACTCCTGCTTCATTGTATCGTCTTTTTTCCAATATTGGTTTCTTACCTGTTTAACAAGACGAACCTTATCTCAAAAGTTGAGATCTAACTAGAAATGGACCCTAATTCATTTGTTTCACCAGTCCATTAGGATTAAATCTACCCTCCACCTCCTTCCCAGAATCCAACAGGAATTAAACCTCAGCCATCAAAATTTACCTAAGCCCCTGCCTCACTATAAAGATGAATTTCCTCCCTTCCTCCCCCCCCCCCCCAGTCTAATCCAAAACCCATTCACTGGGCTTTGTCCTACTTGATTTGAATTACCTGTCCCACTTCGTCCTTTTCCATTTCTTTAGAGCTTTATAAAGCTTTAATTTTCATAGGGAAGTTTAAGTGCTTCTCTTACAAGATCTCATATACCTCATAAATTAGGGGCAAGTATTTTGTTTTATAGAGAAAACAAACCCAGAGAGGTTAAGTGGACTTACCTGATGCCCCCTAGACCCTAGGGAAGAGATGGGTTTTCCAAGTCTCTGCTTTTCCTTAGAACAAAATCTTGGACCCCTCAAGTACATCTAAGTCTTAGTTCCCACTTCTGCGCAGGTTCACCACCAGCACTTAAGTAAAGGCTAAGACCTTGCCCAAACACTTTTTTCTCCTCTGTGACTAAGAGTTCAGCTATCTAGTCACCTAGTTATCTGGGAGCATCAGCTTCCAACTCTACCTATAAACAGGAATAAACGAAGTGTTTTGTAATTGGCCTCTATCTGATTTATAAGTGGAGTTTGGGTGGGAGGGTATGGGACATAACATACTGTTGCACAGGTGGCCCTGATACTCCAGTCCCAGAATACCATCCAAGGTTATTCTCTAATGTCAGGACACCGCCCTTTGGACCTGCATACCTTCGGGAATGCTCTTCAACCCCTTCATCCTACTATCTCAGGTCTCCATGCCCTCTCTAGGTACTCCAAAGTCAAGCAGTCTTCCACAAAGAGACCATCATCTTTCAGGCAAGACAAACTTTATTCACTAAAAAATCTACAATCGTGGAAACTAAAAAAAAAAGGGGGGGGGGGTTTGCTGGATTCTGGATTAGGAAGAGTATGTTAAAAGCAGGATACAGAGTTGGTAGGGAGATCACATCCTGCCTTCTGGGAGTCCAGGGGATCAGAGTAGCTACCATAGTTCCCACATAAGACCAAAAATGGCAAGTAGAATCTTGATGATCCTGTTTTCCTTGGAGTTGGGGACAGCAAGGTCAGAACACATTTGAGAACTTTGTTCTTGACATTGTTAGAATTAATTCAGTCCCATAATCAAAGCAGATTCTAACCATTTCCATAGAAATAGCATAGATCTTTGTGGTGTCCTCATCCAGGAAAAGATGCTCAAGCTCTTGGGCAGAATTTCTGTAGCTCCTTATCCAAAGATGTCTGGAAGACTTTAATGTCAGTAGCAGCAGTAAAGTGGAGTCATCCTTTGGCTCAGTCATCCAAGGGGTTTTAGTAGGAAAAAAAAAGCCAAAAATTTCCAAGACTGACAGGGGTCACCTGTAGCTTCATCTTGGAAGGGAAGCAGGGGAAGGAGACCTCCCTTCTGTGAGGGAGTCATTTGTTGTCCTTTCCCCCGCCCCCTTTCTTCCAGATTCACACATAATTCTTGGTTGGGTACTCTGAAGGACCTCGGGAGCCCCCTGGGGGAGGAGCAGAAGCAGAGTATCGGGCCACATAATGGCTTGTGCCCCTTGAGCTGCCAGAGGGGCAAGTGCAGCACAATAGCCCCCCACCTAGTAGAAAAAGGCCTGCAGCTGCCCAGCCCACGTAAAGGCTGTGTCCCAACTCTCGTTTCTGAGCGTCAGCCACCAAAGGGTTGTAGAAATCTCTGATGATCACATGGGCAGTCCAGCACAGAGGGATCAGGACCAGGACTGCCGAGATGAGGAAAATGATCCCTGAAGTCAGAACTAGTCGAGCCTTGGGTTCCTCATCTTCTATGCAAGTGGTACACTTGGCCCCAGCTAGGTAGATCAGCAGGCCCACTAAGGCCAGAAGCAGAGCCACAACAGTGAGGGCTCTAGCTGCTTGCAGTTCCCGAGGCAGGGCCAGCAGGGAATCATACACCTTGCACTGCATCTGGCCAGTGCTCTGGACCACACAATTCATCCAGAGGCCTTCCCACGTCACCTGAGACACCACGATGTTATTGCCAATGAAGGCTGTGATTTTCCACATGGGCATGGCACAGGACACAATCATTGATATCCAGCCCAGTAATGAAAGGACTATGCCCAGGATCTGGAGGCCGGCAGAAGCCATGGATGAGGTTTAAGAGAAGCCCTGTAAAAGAGGGAAGAAACAGTGAAGAGGGAAATTTTGGACTAGAAGCCTAATTCGGAACCATCCTAAGCAGCTCACCCCATCTCATTTATTCTGTGACTTCAGCCTCTTTCATTAAATGAAGCCTTTAATAATTAATCCCATCTATTGGATATAGCCTCCTATTATACAGCATAATAGTGGAAAACTTTAAGATTATAGTGGGAAGAGTACAGAATTGGATGTTAGGATTACTTGAATTTTAGTCCTCCATAAACCACGACCTTAAACAAATGACCTCTTTGATTCTTAAATTCTCCTTAGGTGGGTTGTAAGATCTCTAAGGTGTGCCTCTACTAGATATTTGAAAACTAGGAAATTCATAGTGGAAACTCAGTAAAAGGGATAGCAGAGAATTAGTTGAGTTGAATTAGTCAAATAAAGAGAATCTTGGAAATTCAGCATAAAGATCTCAGGATAATCCAAGGCAGGTTCATTAATTTCTGACAAATTAGCCTCAACCATGTCAATAAATTCCTCTTTCAAAAACTCCTTACTTCAGCTTCCAGTCTCTTACCATCTATAATCCTCCTTCTTTCCCATTGCAGAGTCCCAAGACTCTGCTCATCAAATTAACTAGCTATTTCCCTAGCTTCCATTGTGGAAAAGAGACAGTGAAATCTGGGTTCTTGTTCCAATTTTATTCTTGGATTAGTCACTTCTCTCTGGGCCTCAAGTTTCCTCCTCTGAAGAAATCCTTAACATCTCTTAATTTGGAACCAATATGCTCAAATTTTACTTTAGTTGTGTATCTCCCTCATTCTCAGATTTGCTCACTACGATTACCTTTCCTTCCTAAGAGACTCGATTAATTTGCTTTACATGTCCAACAATAAAATGTTGCACCAAGATTTTTTTTGTGCCTAAATAGATCTAGGATAGGGATGGCCAGAGGAGGGGAAAAAAAAAAAAAACAAAAACAAAAAAATCAAATTCCAGCTATTGTCCTCTATATCCCTTCCCAAAATAGATCCTCACAGTTGGAAAGGACCTTAGAGGTCATCTTGTTCAACCTCCTACCCCATGCTGGAATCCCTTCCACAATTGTCCTGACAGTCAGCCAGCTCCTTTGTATCTCCAGTATTGCTAAATCACAAGGTTGCTTAGTTCACTTTGCTTGCTACTGCTCCTTAGACTCTTCCTCATTCTAATCCTTTGAGATTTATTTGCCTCATTGTCATTTCTATCCATCTATCCCAATTTTACCTAGCACAGCCACAGATGATGGATATTGAGCTTGGAGTCCCCCAGGCTCAGGTAACTTCCCACATTAACCATCATCCAGTCCAATATCCCCCATATAGTATAGGAGTGTGTTTGTTAAATATGGGACTTAACAATTATCCTTGTAAATATTAAAAATTTTAGTTTTGGACCTTAGCTGTAGATGATATTTCTCTTCCATTCCACCTGGGTCATCACTGAACCTCAGCATTTTCAGTCCCATTTACACCAAAAGAGCACCTTTTTAATTTGAACTAGATTTGGAAACAGGTACCAAAACATTCTTAGAATCTCTCACTGCACTCACCCCAGGGCAGGCCTTGGACACTCCCTGGTCGGCAGCTTAATGGACTTTATCTACTAAGAAAGACCTCCCTCAAAGTCCCCCTCCCCCATCGAGTTTCTCCTTTCACACACAAGTGCCTCCTCCCCCACCCCAATCCTAAAGAAGTTTCGGATCAAATCACTTCTCTACTCAATAACTTCAAAGGCTCCCCACAGCCTCCAGGATAAAGCTCAAAAGCCTTAGTTTTTAAGATTCCCAAACTCCAGGGCCATCACCTCCGCCCCAGCCCCTCCCAGACCAATTCCTTCATCCATTTACTAAGTTCCTACTATGTACCAAAATCTCCATTGCTGGGCAGAGTACACACAGAGATTAAATACTTGGTTTCAGCCCTCCAGGGAATTCTAAATCTGCTCAACCCCCACGAGGTTCCTAGCGCCAGGAATGTGTCATTCCCCTCCCCCAATTCTACCTGCAGAGGCACAGTTAATATGGTAGTAGGAAAATGAATTTGGAGACAAATGGTCTCAACAAGCTCCTTAGACATTTTCTCTCTGATCCTTTCAGTTTCTGGGCAAATAGGAGCGGTATGCTAGCTGACCTCCAAGAGCCCCTCCAGCTTGAAATCTCAGTATATTATATGAAGTCCCTTTCAGGCAGCTTCAGGTGCTAATTCTCCTGTCAGGAAGCTATCCATGATGCTTGAAAGTGAGCCTTGCCATTTCTCCTGAAACTTTATTTCCAGCCATGTCTTTTTATATGGTCTCTTCTTTCTCCAATCCTTCTTGTCAAACTAATTCTCCTTCAAAAATCTTCGATGGCACCCCATTGCTTCTAGCTCTGCCACATAAGCTAGTCTGGCATTAAAAGTCTTATTTCCTCACTAAGTGCTTTTGCACTGAATGACTAGTTCCCATGCCTGGGGATGCACTTTCTTCTCCAACTTTTAATTTTTTCAGTTTCTTTCAAGAATAGTAAACTCCATGGGAGAATTAATGCTCCTTCTTAAATTATCTAGGCTTAATTTATCAGTTGGGTTCTCTCTAGAGAGAGATCTTAAACGCAGGGACCCAAATTAAGAGAAAGGAACAAATACATGGAAGACTGGGTAAAATTACAGATTCTCCCCTTTTCCAAGAATGCCCAGGTCCTAAAGTAGCCCTTTACACGTGGTACGGATTTTAACACTTACTGAATACAGTGGAATTGAAACAAGTCGTCCTTCCCTTTTTTCCTTCCAAATTCCCCAGACCTGGAGTTAATAGCTCTCGGCATATAATTCACATTTATATATTGACTTAATTGATCCCAAGGGGAGTAGCAATAAACCTTTATGATTTTAATAGAGAGAGAACCACTAGACCTAGAATTTGAATCCAGGTCCTCTTGATTCCAGGACCAGGGCTTTTTCCACTATACGCGGACAGCTCTCTAATTGAAAATGATTCAGCCCCACACCCAGGAGGTCCAAAGGTTCTTTCCAAGTTCAACTCAAATATTAACTCTTAAAAGGTATTTTTGGTGATTCTCTCAGCTGCTAGTACCTTTTTAAAGTTACCTGTGTACAATCTCTATTAGAAATAAAAAAGTTCCCATTGAGCAGTAACTTTCATTTTTGTCGTTGCACCAGCTGTATCAGGTACACTTAATAAATTCTTTTTGAATTATTTTCTAACCTGGGAATTCCCTAGACGCTGGGCCTCGGAAAAATTACTTATTCTATTGGGCCTGTTTGCTCTCTGTAAATGAGGCAGTGGTACTAGGTCATTACTAATTCCAGTCTCTATGGTCCAGTTCTACATTTACTCCAAATATACCCAAGCTTAGCCCTGGTCTTGAGATATCCAGGAAATTTCTTCCCCCCCTCCCCCAACTCCCAGACAGAAGAGATTAAGCCGGAGTGAAGTCGTCAGGTGGTTTTAGGTGGTCAGGTGTGGGAAGAGGGGGTCCAGGTATGGGCAAGGGGAGCTCGTAGACCCTCCCACTCTACAGGGGTCGGAAGGGGAGGACACCAGACCAGAGCACAAGGATCTTTTTCAGCGGGAAGAGTGGCCCAGTCCGAAGGGTAGAGGGTGTTTGTATTGGGGGGGTGGAGATGGGTTCGGGCCTTTTGTCCCTAGAGGGGGAGGGGAAAGTTGATTTTTTTGGAAATTTAGAGCAAAGACCAATACCTCCACTCCGAGAAGTCCGGTTTTGCTTCAGTTCCTTCGGAACCTGGGAATCCGAATCATATAGTTCTATTTCATTGGATGGGGGGACTTCCGTCTTGCCCTAAAGACCCATTGGCTCCACTAGGACCCATGCCCCAACCCCAAACATCTGGCTCTTCTAACCTAGGACCAAATCTTGGACTCTAAACCCGAGGGCTCTTTCACTGGACCCAAATAAAGTGTTTGCTCCCGTACAGAACCCTTAGCGTCCAGCTCCTAGCCTTGCTGGGGGGCAGCTCCCAATCTGGTGGAAGGAGGGCCAGAGGGGCAGAGTGCCAGACTCACCTGCCTAGAAGAGAAACGAGCGCAGCCAGAGATCAGGATAGAGTATGGGGAAAGGGGGCGGAGGCGGGGGTCTTAAAGAGGCCGCGAATGCCCTCGTGACGTCACTGGCGACCCCGCCTTCCCCAGGGAGGGGCAGAGACCCCAGCCCCGGACTCAGGCATCTGGGCTTCCAGAGAGATACTGAGTATGGAAAAGAACTTCTTCGCGTTTCTCTGAGTGAGAAATCGCTTAACTTCAGGGTATGAACTGGGGACTGAAAAAAGATGCAACGGGCAATTGGATGGATCAGGATGCCTGAGTTCTGTCTGGGAGACCCAAGGGATTTGGCAGGGGAATCAGAGCTTTGGGGAAAGAAGCACCAAGAAGCTAGAAAGGCTGAGCAGCAGAGATGAGTCTGAGGAGGAGAGACTCCGAAAAGGACACTGAGAACCAAGACACCTGAATTCTTCTCGGGGATCGGGAGCTAGAGCACAGTGGACAAGCAACTAGTTAGGGGACTGGCCGCTACCACTGGAGGCGGGATCCGGACTGGGACCGCCCCGGATAGGGTGGGCGGCGGGCGTGCCTCCCTGAATCCGCGTCCCGGCTCAGAACGAGACCGGCCTCTGGAGGTACACCATGGCTCTGGGACCGCTAGTAGTGCTACTGGCGCTGATGGTGCTGAGATTGACTTGGGGGGAGCCAGCCTCAGGTAATGGGGTTCCCAGGCTAGGGGATACTGACACCTGTGCGGGAAGTGCCGGGGGTGGAAGAGTTTCCCGGGAAGTCTACTGTGGGTGAAATGGGATAGTCAGGGTGGAAGAGGATGACTTTGGGGCACGCCTCCCCCAGAGCAGTTCTGAAATTAGGGTGCTGGAGGCCAAAGGAGACCCCCTCGATTCTACCCTACTTAGCTGAACGTGGGATGGAGGGGGCACTCCACGTGGGCATCTCCGACCCGGACCGGTGAACACCCCGCCTCACAATGACTTCACGCCCCAGTAATGTGAGGAGGAGGAGGGGTGAAAGCGGGGGGGATTGTCGGCCCAGCTCCCGGGACTGAGTCACAGACTGCTGGAAGGAAAGGGGGGGAAGAGAGAGAAGAGTTGGACATCTCTTTTAACAAGTGTCTCCCCCGTCGGCCCCCTATCATCTGCTCTGTCCGGTGCCCTCCACCTCTCCCCAGACTATGGTGTCTCCGCAGAAGCCGCTCCACCGAGTTTTAAGGACCCAGGCATCCTGCCTTCTCAGCCCTTCCAAATCTCGCTCTTTCAGAACCCGGGAGTCCTGCCCCCTAGGCCTGCGGTCACCTGTCTGGAATGTCGGGGGGGGTGCTTGGGGGCTCTGATGTCTGGCTGGTCTGACTCACCAGAAACTAGAGCTCTAGCCCTGACCTCAACCCCCGGAATAGCCCTGACCTCTCTCTCTCTTCTTACCACCTCCCCCCCAACCCATCCTGGGCAAGAGAGTGTAGGAGGTTCCTTCCCTCAACTTTCTCCCCCTATTCTTCCCAGCACCCTCCCCCTGTCCCCAAGGCAGTTCTTGGAGCCCAGACTTGGACAAGTGCATGGACTGTTCCTCCTGTCCAGCTCGACCCTACAGTGACTTTTGCCCTGGCTGTGAGTGAAAAAGGGCTGGAGGGAAACTTAAGAATTTTTTTTTTGGGGGGGTGAAGAACAGGGTAAGGTTTGAGAGAAAGGTAACATTTATTTAGCATGTGTAGACCAAATTTTTGGAGGGTATAGACTGGGTAGCTAGGACAGTTATTTTTTGGGGAGGGGATTTGAAAACTTGTAGCAGAAGTTTGTATTTGGGACCTCCAGTGACATCCTTTTTCCTTTCCCCAGGCACCATAGCACCTCCACCCCCTTTTCCTCTGCTGTGGCCAGTTTTGGGAGGTACACTAGGCTTGATACTCATTTTAGGGCTCCTTTCTGGCCTTCTGGTCTGGAGACAATGCCGACAGAAAGAGAAGTTCACCAGTAAGTACACAACCTCCCTTGTCCCCTTCAGCTTCATATGTTGTTACCCAGAAGAGTCCTAATGTTCCCATATACTTGGCTTATAGCTCCCATTGAAGAGACGGGAGGAGAAGGATGTCCAGGCACAGCTTTGATCCAGTAAAGGTGAGCCTTTTTATTTCTACCAGCCTTGGCAATGACCCAAACTCCAGCACATTTACCCTATCCTAGACTAATACTGCCACACAAAGCCAATTCCTTTCATGGGTCTTGGGGGAGGGGTAGGGGTGGGAAGGAAATGGGAGTAGGACCATACTCTATCCTGATCTGTGCCCTTTTTTTAAACCCTCATTCATTCATTCATTCGGCTAAGACTCACTTGATACAGATTATGCATTTACTAATTCAATTTGAGCACAGGGGCAGGAGGGGAAGAAGGATTAGCTATGTTTACACAGAAATATCCCTGCCCACAAAGAGCTTACAATTTCATTCTCTTTCTGACAGATTTGGCCTGTTCCCAACTTTGTCTAGTTATTGAGGGGATCTCACCACCTTGGCGATCTGTTCTTGGATGAGATTACCCTTCCTCATACATACATTCTTCTTTGACTCTACAATTCTCTTCCTATACCCAGGAGAGAAGTAGGGACTAAAACCTGGGGTCTTATCCTGGGACTGCTCACTGGCTGAAGAATGCAACATTTGCACAGTTGGAGGGGTTGGGGGGGATGCTTCCCCTTCCCAACAATCACTGCCACCTCCCTCCCCTGGCAGCACTAGGGGTTCTGAGCCACGAAAATACCCCTTAAATATAGGAGGCCAGATAGAACACTCAGGACCTTGATTTCCAGTCCCGTAACATGTGCTGGGACAAGGCAGCTGTATCTTGTCAGGGGGCAGGGTACGGTACTCTATCCCTCTAGAGTAGGGGCTGGTCCTCTAGGGAACCTAGGGTCTTCCTCCTTTGGCCAGCCCACAAGGGGAGATATTTATTTGGGGGAGCAAATAGGGAGGGTGGGAATAGAATATGTATAAATAAAAGTTATTTTGATTTCAAGTTTGATTTTTTTATTTTATGAGTGAACAGGTAAGACTCATTTCCCCTTCAGTACAAGGGTCTGAACTCATTCTTCCCCTAAAAGATGGGCATCTCCATCCCCTTTTCTGGCTTGGTCCCCAATTGTTTCTAGCCACAGCAGGGAAGAGTTTGTGAGTCAGCCGGGGGTGGGGGCGGGGCCCTGACTCACACATTCTCAATGTCTGGGCGGGTCTAGCCCTGACTCGCTTTCCAGGGAAGACTGAAAGGGACCTGGGCATCTGTCCCTTCAGGCACCAGACAGCACCTCTCTCCTTCCCCCTCCCAATGAAGCTACTTGCTTTTTATTGCCCACCAATCTTTTATTTTGTTTTCACAAAGGCCCCCTGCTATGGGAGCCACCCCATGCCCTAAGATGTTCCTCTCTTTCTCCTAGTGGACAGTCTGTGATTCTATTTTTGCCACCATCTCTTATATGTAACAGACCTATCTCTAACCTGAAGGTGCTATTCTCTAGTTCTGTGTACAATATATATGAGTGTCTAGACCCTCTTTGGTCTTTGAGTCTGTTTTCCAGAGAAGGCCAGATTCTGCCCATCTGGATCCAACTCATGGAGTTGAAATAGGGGGCACTGAGAGAGGTGTTCCTGAGGGATAGGGCAGTCACTTGAAGTTCAGAGTTCCATTGCCTCCCCACTATGGGGGTTGTGGTTTTGGTATACCTGGGAGCCCCCCAGTCTCAGCAGCCGAAGGAGTTCTGGGATTTGGTTTCCTGGATATTGCCAGAGGAGTAGCTCTGAATGGGGATTCCTAAAACAAAAATTGTAGTCAGGGGGACTCAGTCCTGTTACAAATCTTGGCAACCTTCCCACTTCCCCTTCTCCAACACTTACAGGGCCAGAAGAAGCCTGGGGCAGAGGACCCCCAGATCCCCAGTTGAGTGAAAAGAGTCTTCCAAAGGCCTTAAGGGAAGGAAATAGATGAAGACAACAGCTTGTTCAAAGTTGCTGGCTAAATGCAGCAGTGACACTGAAGAGATGTAATTGGTGCTAGGGAGTAGCTAGAGCTAAGGCAGCTTTTGATTTGGGGTAGAATCTCAGAAATCTCAGAGATCAAACTACTGCCCAAATCCAGTGTGAACAGCCTTATGCTAGAAATGGAGGGGGCGTACAAAAATGAATGATATATTCATTCTGGTAAGGAAGATAAAAAATATTCACAACTAAACAAGAGAGAATTTGGTGAGTGTATAAATGGGAGAAGGCAAAAGGAGATAGATTCTGGACGGGGAGATGTTCTTCTAACAGAAGAGAGGGTATTTCTCCTGGACCTAGAATGAGGGATAGGGCTTGAACAAAGACAACATGGAGGAAATGTGGAGCATTTAAGGAGAAGGAGGGTTAACGTGAAATAAGAAAGGTAAGAAGACCCTACCTAATGAGCTTTGATCAGGTAAGGAGTATGAATTTTTATTTAGTGGTAATGGGAAGTCAGTGAATGTTTTCAACTTCAAAGAATCATTACCTGATCATAGGTGTGGCTGGAGTACCCATGGAGAAAGCTGCAGATGGGCAATAAGAGTGATCACTGTCCAGGCTGAGGTGGGAAAAATGGGAGACCATGTTTTCCTCAGACAGGAAATGCTTCGGAAGAGAGTTGCTGGAAAAAGAGACCAGGGAAATGAACTGGCTATTAAGGCTTTTGGGAAGAAACACAGATTAAGAATTAGAAAATCTTAGCTGTCTAGTTATTTTGCAAAGGAAGACACTTTGAATTCTATCAAAGTTAAATGACTAGGTTCTTTGACTCCAAATCTAGCATCTTTCATGGTATCATGTAATCTCTTAGACCTGGAGGGGTAGAGGGGAAGGGGAGTTTTAAGAGCCAGGAGGGGATAATGGGTAAGGAAGAACCTAAGGAGAACTCTAGGGCTTAGGGGAAAGAATATTGGTTCCTAAGATTATAAATTCTGGTGAATGGGAGGGTAAGGAGAACTACTTCCCTTTCCCTAAACTCACTGATGCTCCTCCAGCAACTGATTGGTGCTCTGGGGTTGAATTCCTTGGGGAAGGGAGCTGTGGAAGAGACAAAGTTAAAAGCTTAAATACTTTTTTCTCCTTCCCCGGAAGCAACATATTAAAGTTCCTGGGCCTAAGATCTTTGCCCTTTAACACAGACTTCAGTCTGGCTCTCTCACCTAGACCACCAGGCCCCTCCCTCCCTTCTCTTTATTAGCCCTATCACATAACTCAAGTTTTCATGTCCCTCTGACCTGAACAAAATAATCCAGGTACCCTGGCTCTTGCCTTCCAACCTTATGCCCTATAACCCAGGCCTACTAGTCACGAAAGCACACCCTGTGTTCTGTACCACTGGGATGCTGATAATCCACCCTCAGTTATATACCATCTTACATAGGGATTTTAAGCCCCTCCAACCTAAGTTCTGTATTATATATATGTATGTGCACATGTCCATAAAATCCAGGCATCCTATTCCTTGTTCTAAGCTATAACACAGATCCTTCATCTTCAAATTTTATCATATAACCCATAGCTCTAATTCTAGGCTCCCCAATATGGAGGTGTCAAACCTAAATGAAGCCTGAACCAGGTTAAAATGTATTTGGGAAACATTTAAACAAAATGAAAATGCAATAAAAAGATATTACATTTTAAAACTGACCACTGCCCCCTATTTGAATTTGACACAAGCCAGACATCAGAGGTACCAGATCCTAGCTTTGTGGATTAATTATGTAACACAGGGATTCAGATGTCCAGCCTCTACTTCTACCATCTGTAATAGTAATTGCAGCAATGAGGCAGGGCTCCCAGTTCTCCCCTGGATGCCCTATAACCAGGATTACATTATCTCTTTATACTGGCCCTCCAATGCTCAACTGTGTCCTGTGTCACCTTGGCAACCTGGCTCCTAACTTTCCAGCCCTTGGTTTATAACTGACATCTTGGCTCCTGCTCATCATCAGCTCTATGGCCAGGAAGCCAAGCATCCTCGACCACTGCAGTGCCCATCCTGGTCTCCAGTCTCCTGGAAGGCAGTGCATACTGCAGGCAGCCTTGGTCCCCCGTTTACAGCTGTGCCCTGTGAACCTGGTTTCTAGACCCCTGATTCCCACCTCTGCACCCCATAACCCAGGCATCCGGGTTATTCGAGGTAACGCCTGCCCCCTGCCCCCAGGGCCACACACCAGGTGTCCAGGGTCCGGTCTGGCCCCTGTGCTTCCCTGGGGTCCTTCCGGGCCCCGGTTGGGCGGCCCAGCTCCATGGGCGGCTGAAGGATCATGAAGTTCCGGGGACCTGCAGGTAAGAGAGGGTCAGATCCCGCTGCCCAGAAACGGGGGCAGAGGGAGTCTTCAGACTCCAGCGGCTCGGCCACGAACCGGCGTCTGTGCACCTCGGTGGGGCGGGGACACAGTACCAGAAGGCGGGCCCCGCAGGATGCCAGGGGTTAGCTGGTGGCTACTACGCAAGCGCAAAGTACCGCTGGGCCCAGGCGCGCGCGGAACGGAGGCTTCGCGCAAGCGCAGGGAGCGGCGTGCGTCGGGACGGTGGGTTCGAGCCCGGCGGGCGAGAGAGGGTAGTCGTGCGCGCGCACAGCAAGGAGTTGGGGTTGGGGCGTTGTGGGACTCGCTGCGGGCCTTGGGAGCACTCACCACAGCCGGCCGGGTGCTCGTGGGATCTCACCGAAGCCGGGGGCTCCATCCACACCCGTTGTGGGGGGAGGGGGAGGTGTGAGGGCGGAGCTGTGCCTCGCGCCTTTGGATTATACGTCACTAGACGGCGTCGAAGAACCTTTCTGGGAGCTGTAGTCCCATCCCGAGGGGTGGGGCGCCATTCTCTCCATACGTCATCCCGCGGGAGGGGTCTCGCCGGCATGGTGGGGTGTGGGCTGGCGTCTAGATCGAGGAAACAGGCCAAACAAAAATGGCAGCCAGAGGGAAGGAGATTAGATATCAGGAAAAACTTCCTGACTCGGAGGGATTTGAGTTGTGGTGTAAATCAAAAAATCTGCACCCCCAAGAACGCCGCTTCCTTCGTCCCGCCCTGCTCTCTAGGGGGAGAGGGGGCGGTGCCGGAGTGGGCTGCGGTCTCCCGGGGGACTGGAGTTGTCTGGGCTCCAGGCATAGGGTCAGGAAAGGGCTCTGCCCGGCGAGTGTTGGTTATTGGCTGTCGGGGAGCTGTGTGTGACACCAGTGTATGCTCTTCCCCAGATGGAGGTACAGCGCGCCCTGGAGCGGCTGCACATGACCATCTTCTCCCAGAGTGTTTCCCCCTGTGGCAAGTTCTTAGCAGCAGGGAACAACTACGGGCAGATTGCCATCTTCAGGTACGGGAAGACAGGCAGCCAGGGCGCCGCTTCCCCCCTATTTACCTCCCCCCCCCCGAAATCCCTTTCTACAATAAAGTGGGTGGTCTATCCTGATAGCTCACTCATCCCTGACTTAACAGACTATTCCTGGGGGGTGGGAGGGCCTTCCTTTCCAAAACTTTGATACTCCTCCCAGTACTCCTCGGCTTCACTAATAATTTCTCTTCCCCTTCAGTTTATCAGCTGCTTTGAGCTCAGAAGCCAAAGAGGAAAGTAAGAAGCCAGTGGTGACCTTTGTAGGTGGGTGAGGTTATGGGACAATTTGGATTTGGGAGTAGGAATTAGGGTGGTGTGGGGAATTTGGGGGATGGATAGAATATAGGAATCAAAGGTGGAGGGTCCCTCTGCTTGGTACGAATTTATCCAACTATGCATTTTTTTTTTCTTCTAGCCCACGATGGCCCTGTGTACAGCCTGGTCTCAACAGACCGCCATCTGCTCAGTGCAGGGGATGGTGAAGTGAAGGCCTGGCTTTGGGGGGAGATCATAAAGAAGGTAAGGGTGGGGACTATATCTGGAGAGAAGAATGCTCTTCGGAAAGGCTGAGGAGCAAGATGCTTCAGTGCCACGAAGGGTCTCTGGAAATTTTTTTGTGCTCTATTTCCTAAAGGGCTGTAAGGAAGTGTGGAGCAGACATCCCCCGTACAGGTGAGCAGGCTTATTGGGTTGGGACCCTGCTAGTACCGTTTCCTCCTCTCAGACTGACCCCATTTGCCCTTCTAAACAGGAGCAGCCTGGAAGTTCCTGAAATCAATGCTTTGCTGCTTAACCCCAAGGTATGTTTCTCCTTCAGTCAGCATTCAACCTAGCCCAGAGTTCTTTTCTCACACTTGTGTCATTTTATCCAAACCTTGCACCTGACCTGATTTCAGTCCCTTCCAGCTCCCTGAATTCTCTGATTTCTTCCTTGCTTCCATTCCCCTATAGGAGAATTCCCTCCTCTTGGCAGGAGGTGACTGCCAACTTCATACTATGGATCTGGAAACAGGAACATTCACAGTAAGTTGGTGCTAGGATACCTAATCATATGGAGAAGGGACCTCTCTTGCCCTCCTTGCCTGGGTATATTCCCAGGAAACTAAATCCAACCTGTTCTAATGATGCTCTTTTTACTATTTCTCTTATCTCTTCTATCCCCCATGTTTGTCAGACTATTTGACCCACATAGTGTTGCCCTCTGAGGAGTTCCTGGTCTTTAAAGTGGAAAGAGGCAGCCTTTAGGGGTTCTAGCTGACTAGTCTTTCCATTACTATCTTCCCCTAGCATGCACTTCGAGGTCACACTGATTACATTCATTGTCTGGCTCTTCGGGAAAGGAGTCCTGAAGTGTTATCTGGGAGTGAGGATGGCAGTGTTCGTCTTTGGGGTAAGGAAGCAGTTGTCTGGAGGGTTGTGACTAGAGATAGAAAAATTTGGCAGGGAGGGATATGGAGCAGGAGAGGGCTAGGGCCAAGAAAAACAAGAAGTATAATAAAGCAGTAAAATAGATCTTGAGGTTTTCACTTGTGTCTTCTCAGACCTTCGTACAGGTGAAGAGGTCCAGACCATTGAGGTTTACAAGCATGAGGTAAGGCTTTCACTGTTCTGTTCTTCTCCACTTCCTTTCCTTTTCCTTAACCAAGTGGATTAATTAGATTAACTAGATGAGGAAATAGATAGGATACCTAAATCAGGAAGTTCAAATGTGGCCTCAGACACTTACTAGCTATATAACTCTGGACAAGTTACCTAAGCTTTGCTTCCTTCAGTATCGTCAATTAAGAAATGGAGATAATAATAGTATCTGCCTCCCAGAGTTGTTGCAAGGATCAAATGAGATTAGCACACTGCCTGGTACATAGTAGGTGCTTAATAAATGCTTATTCTCTCCTTTTCTCTCCCACCTCCTTTTCCAGGAGTGTGCTCGACCCCAGAATGGGAAGTGGATTGGATGTTTAGCAACCGACTCAGATTGGATGGTGAGCCTCTGGGGCTCTGGGAAAAAGAGTTTGTGCTTTTAAATTCTTTGCAGGGTGGGAGGTAAGCAAATGGTTTATAATTAGAGTTGGATGATGATGATAGATATAATTCTTACCAGGTATGTGGAGGGGGCCCGGCTCTTACTCTTTGGCACCTTCGATCTGCTACACCCACAACAGTGTTTCCACTTAGGGCCCCACAGAAACATGTAACCTTCTATCAAGACCTGGTGAGCTTTCTCTCTTTGTTCTTTCCCAACTGGTACTTGATCCCTTTGTCTTCAGGTTTTTATCTGTTAAATTTGGGCTTCCCATCATTCTTCTCCCCAGATCCTCTCAGCAGGACAAGGACCTTGTGTGAACCAGTGGCAGCTGAGTGGGGAGCTGAAGGCACAGGTACCTGGCTCCTCTCCCAGTCTGCTTAGTTTAAGCCTCAATCAGCAGCCTGCTGCACCAGAGTGCAAGGTAAGATCCCATTGTTCATGAAGGAGGGGAGATCTGAGAGACCATGGGAGAACTTCAGATTTCTGATTCTCACTATCTGCCTTTCTTTCCCCCAGGTTCTGACAGCTGCAGGAAATAGCTGTAGAGTTGATGTCTTCACTAATCTTGGATACCGAGCTTTCTCCTTATCCTTCTCCTGACCCTCCTCTCCAATTTTCCCTTTCCCATTTGTTAGGATCTACTTTGTTAATAAAAAAAAAAAAAGGAAGCCATTTAGTTCAGTTTAGTGAAATTTCCATCCACTTAATCTCTTACAAAGTAAAGCCCAAGATTTCAAATCCATTTATATATTACTCTGTTAGATCTTATTACATAAATATCCTCTATAGATTCCCTCCCAGCCCCTGGCTAGGGGAAATCTATTGTGATTTAGAAAAGATAAGCTTGTGAATATGCAAAATAGACACTTCTGAGAGCTCTTTTGGAGGGAGAAAGTTTGGCCTCCCAAGCCGGCTTGATTTGGAAGCCTTCTATGCCCTCATTTCTGCTGTGCTCCAAGAATTGGAGTCTATCTTTTGCCATCCCATATCCCCATGTCATTGGCCCTCTCGATCCCTAGCATCCTGAACCCTTTTTAGAAAAACCTCCAGACTACCATTCCCATATGCAGCCCAAGTACCCCCTCAGGTCCTTTTGAAAAGGTTGGTGAAGAAACTACCAGCCCCTGCCCCTCTTCCCAAGGAGAATTTTGTGGCATCGTGGGGGGGGCGCTGCTGGCTGGGAATTAAGCTCCTTTAGTCGTTGAGAACGAAGCTGCTGTCCAATCACTATCTGCATGTCATCCTGGATGAAGAAGAAAAGGGATCAATCAGGTGGGGAAGGACTATCAGCTTTGCCACCATCCCTGCAGGGATTTTGGCAGGGTTTTGCCCCTCTTACCTGCCAGGCCTCCAATTCCTGAGACAATGCCACCTTCTGATGGATGGTTCGGAGCAGTTCCCGGGAAAGAGAATCCCGTTCCAGGGAAATCCTGGTCAGTTCCAGGGACAGAGCCAAAGACCTAGGTGGGAAATAGATGGGGAATCACACAGAGTTCTCTCCCGATTTGGTTCTGGATAAAAGCGAGAGACAGCTATGAAAACAAAATGAAGGTTTGGGGAGCAAAATTTTATAGCCAGTTTGTTGACATCTAGGACTAAAACCTAAAGTTTCTCACTGTTTGGAACTTTTCCAACATATTAAGGTGTCATGAGAGTAGGGATGTAGGGATAGATGGACTTACTTGTTCACAGCTTCATCCCGGTCAGACAATGCTTTACTCAGTGCTGACTTAGGGTCTTTCTCTTCCCTCAGTTCCTTTTGTCTCTGTAGTTCTTCTCGGAGAGACTGCAACTCTTCCACTTGCAAAGATAACTGAGGGGGGGAGGTCAGGAGAGACAGTGTGCTATAACCATTGCTGAGTCTGTAGTAAGATCCATGTGGTTCTCATTCTGATCGTCACAGATTGATACTCTTACCTCCTCATCATACTCCCCAGCATTTTCCCTAAATCTAATTTCAACTCACCTTATTTCGTAGCCGTTCCATTTCCACCTCCTTCTCTTCCAACATTTCTCTAGGACTCATGGAAACCCGCTTCTTAGGGGGCTCCAAGCCCTCTTCTGGAGGAGTCTGGAGTTTTGATGAATTGTGAAGGAGATTGGAGTTTTGGATATCCTGAGAACCAAGAGAAAAGAACAGTCTTGGGCATAAGAATGGCAGCTATTTCAGTCTCACTAGATCCATGATTTTCCTTTTGGGTTGGCTAATTTTCCATTAGTTTATTTACTAAAACTTCCATTATGAAAGGAAAGATTAATTTTCTTTATCAGTATTATTTGACTAAATTTAGATTTGGATTATGGCTCAAAATCTTGATGGAACCACATCTAGTAGCCTGCCCCTACTCAAAGAGACAACTGATATTAGAAGAGAAATATAAGCATTAGCTGAATAGGAGCAGCTAGGTAGAGTATCTAAGGCAGCTAAATGGTTCAGTTGGATAGTGCATTAGACCTGGAGTCAGGCAGACTCATCTTCCTAAGTTAAAATCTGGCCTCAGATACTAGGCATGTTACCCTAGACATGTCACTTCACCTTTTTTTGCCTCAGTTTCCTCATCTGTAAAATGAGCTAAGATGCTATCCAAAACCTGTTTAGTGATACTAGTGTCTATTGAGTATTATTTCTACCTTGTAGTCTGAGGAATTGTTAGAAGGGGCAGCTCCTGATCAGAACTTACCTGGGGTGCTATTGGAAGTTGGGAGTCTCCTTCCTCATCTAGGCTGTGGGCAATCTCAGATTGTAGGGAGGCCCCAGAGACTTCTGAATCCTGGAGCCGGGATTCTTCCTCCAACTCAGAAACTTGTTGCTGGAGACGTCTGAGGGACACTAGTGCTTCCCTGGCCTCAGAGCGGGCCAATTCTAGCTGATGACAGAGCAAAGGGACAATTCAGTCCTTCAGCAACCAAGTCTTAATTGTCTTGATCTTTCTCAAAATCTAGCATAGGATTCTACCCACTCTTTTTACTCTTGCCTAATTGATTTGGCTCACTCATTCTAGCAGCTTTTTCTTTTTTTTTCTTTTTTTAATTTTTTATTAAAGCTTTTTATTTGTATAACATATGTATGGGTAGTTCCCCAGCATTGATCTTTACAAAGCTTTCCATTACAAATTTTACCCCCCAGTCCCCTCCCCTCCCCTAGATGGCAGGAAGTCCACTACATGTTAATAATGTTGAAGTACTTGACAAGTTATGCAAGAAAAATCCTATCTACAAGAAAAGAAAATCAGAGAAAGGCAACACAATGCAAGCAAATATCAATAGAGAGCATGAAAATGTTATGTTGTGGTCCATATTTCATATCCCTTTCTCTGGGTGTATATGGTTTTCTTCAGTGAACAATTGGAACTGGTTTGAGACAATTCTTTGTTGCAGAGAGCCTTGTCCATCAGAATTGATCATCATATAATACTGTTGCTGCTGTGTATGATGATCTCCTGGTTCTGCTCGTTTCACTCAGCATCAGTTTGTGCAAGTCCCTCCAGGCCTCTCTGAAATCGTCCTGCTGGTCATTTCTTACAGAGCAATAATATTCCATAACATTCATATGCCATAATTTATTCAGCCACTCTCCAATTGATGGGCATCCCTTCAGTTTCCAGTTTCTAGCCACTACAAAAAGGGCTGCCACAAACATTCTTGCACAGGTGGGTCCCTTTCCCTCCTCTAAGATCTCCTTGGGATATAGGCCCAGTAGAAACACTGCTGGGTCAAAGGGTATGCACAGTTTGACAACTTTTTGAGCATAGCTCCAAATTGTTCTCCAGAATGGTTGGATCCGTTCACAGTTCCACCAACAATGCATTAGTGTCCCAGTTTTCCCACATCCCCTCCAACATTCATCGTTATCTTTTCCTGTCATTTTAGCCAATCTGACAGGAGTGTAGTGGTAGGTACCTCAGAGTTGTCTTATTTTGCATTTCTCTGATCAATAGTGATTTGGAGCAACTTTTCATATGACTAGAGATGGTTTTAATTTCATCATCTGAAAATTGTCTGTTCATATCCCTTGACCACTTATCTATTGAAGAGTGGCTTGAATTCTTATATATATGAGACAATTCTCTATATGTTTTAGAAATGAGGCCTTTATCAGAACCATTAAATGTAAAGATGATTTCCCAATTTGATGCTTCCCTCCTAATCTTGTCTGCATTTGTTTTGTTTGTACAGAAACTTTTTAACTTAATATAATCAAAATTATCCATCCAGGTTCCAAAATAATAAATTTATGTTCCAAAGAAGTTTGGACATAAATTTATTCCATCTCCACAGGTCTGAGAGATAAACTATATTACATTCCTCTAACGCTTACAAAGTTCCTCTTTATATCTAGATCATGAACCCATTTAGATCTTATCTTGGTATGTGGTGTTAGGTATGGGTCAAGCCCTAATTTCTTCCACACTAGTTTCCAATTTTCCCAGCAGTTTTTGCCGAATAGTGAGTATTTATCCCAAAAGCTGGGGTCTTTGGGTTTATCGAATACTAGATTGTTAAGGTTATTGCCTAGATTGTCCTGATATCCTATCCTGTGCCACTGATCGACTGCTCCATTTCTTGGCCAGTACCAAACGGTTTTGATGACCGCTGCTTTATAATATAGTTTTAGATCTGGTACAGCATGGCCACCTTCATCTGCCTTTTTTTTCATTAATCCCCTTGAAATCCTTGACCTTTTGTTCTTCCAAATGAACTTTGATACTATTTTTTCTAGATCTGTAAAATAATTTCTTGGGAGTTTGATTGGTATGGCACTAAATAAGTAGATTAGTTTGGGTAGTATTGTCATTTTTATTATGTTCTATCTGCCTACCCATGAGCACTTAAAATTTTTCCAATTGATTAGGTCTGATTTTATTTGTGTGGAAAGTGTTTTGTAGTTTAGATCATATAGTTTCTGACTTTTCCTTGGCAGATAGATTCCCAAATATTTTATCCTGTCATCTGCTATTTGGAATGGAATTTCTTTTTGTATCTCTTGCTGCTGAACTTTGTTGGTAATATATAAAAATGCTGATTTATGTGGATTAATTTTGAATCCTGCCACTTTGCTAAAGTTGTGAATTGTTTCTAGTAGTTTTTTAGTTGAGTCTCTAGGGTTCTCTAAGTATACCATCATGTCATCTGCAAAGAGTGATAATTTGGTTTCTTCATTACCTACTCTGATTCCTTTTATCTCTTTTTCTTCTCTTATTGCTAAAGCTAACATTTTCTAACACAATATTAAATAGTAATGGTGACAGTGGGCAGCCTTGTTTCACTCCTGATCTTATTGGGAATGGTTTTAGTTTGTCTCCATTACATATGATGCTTGCTGATGGTTTTACATAGATGCTACTGATCATTTTAAGGAAAAGCCCATTTATTCCTATACTCTCTAGTGTTTTTAATAGGAAAGGGTGTTGGATTTTATCAAATGCTTTTCTTCTAGCAGCTTTTTCAAGCTACTTCCTCCCACTCTTTGAGGAAGGCCTTCCTTCCCAGCTAAGAATATTACTTTGTGGTTCACTTAAAAAAAAAAAATAAGTCGGTTATTCAACAAGAGGCCCTTCTCCTGTCATCACTTACTTTCTGTCTCTACCCATCTCTCAAGAAGTGGCCCAAGCAGCAGTAAGTTGGTGTAGGTGATAGAGCACCAGCCCTGAAGTCAGGAGGATCTGAATTCAAATCTGGCTTCAGATACTTCCTAGCTATGTAACCCTGGGCAAGTCACTTAACCCCAATTGCCTCATCAAAAAAAAAAAAAAAAAAAAAAGTGGCCCTTCTGGCCAAAATAGTTCTCTGTATATATACAAAAGATCACATTACATCCTGCCTTCTCCAACAGACTGCCCCTTCCATCATCCCAAGTTTCTCACTAATCTTCAAGAAAGCAGCTAAGTAACCCAATGGATAGAACACTGACCCTGGAGTCAGGAAGACCTGACTTCAAATCTTGTCTCAGATACTAGTGTGTGACCCTGAGCAAGTCACTTAACCCTGTTTTCCTCAGTTTTCACATCCCATAAAATGGTTACTAATAGTGCCTATTTCTCAGAGTTGTCATGAGGACCAGCTATGATAATTGAAAATAGTTTATTTAGAATGGTGCCTGGCACATGGCACTACAGAAGTGTTAGCTATTATTACTATTATTCAATTTCTTCTTGTATACTAGATCCTACTGCCTACAAATGAGACTCATTCTCAAAAAGCCCTCATTTGATCTGTCTGTCCCCACTAGTTATTGTCCTATGTTTCTTTTTCCTTTTATAGCAAAACTCCTTAAAAAGGTTTCAACCTTTTTGAATGTTGGAAATTATGCAATTATGTAATTTTATTAGTGATTGCTCACATTTGAAGGTTACATATTGCTTATTAGCTGTTTTTAAATATGTTGACCAAACTATATTACACAAGTCTTCATCTTATGGAAAAACAACCTAGAATATAGAATAACACTTCTTAAAGCAAAATAATTGTTTAAAACATCTCAATCACAAAACAGAAACCTGAAGTGGAATCAGTTATGCTAAGTTAATATAATTATTCTCATTACCCAATTGTTCATTCTTCACTTTGGCATCAAAGTGATCTTTCTAAACTTTAGGCCTGACCATGCAGGTCATGATATACTTTGTCACTAATGAACTCCAGTGACTTCCTATCACTTGCAGGATCAAATATAAATTCTCTATTTAGTTTTTAAGACCTTGCATCCCATTTGCACCCAGAGAGAGGGCTATGGGAACTGAGTATGGATCACAACATGGTATTTTCACTTTGTTCTTTGCTTGCTTTTTGTTTTCTTTCTCATTTTTTTTTCCTTTTTGATTTGATTTTTCTTGTGCATCATGATAATTGTGGAAATATATATATAGAAGAATTGCACATATTTAATATATATTGGATTACTTGTTAACTGGGGGGGATTTAGAACACAAGGTTTTGCAATGATGAATGTTGAAAATTATGCATATGTTTTGAAAATAAAAAGCCTTAATAAAAAATTAAAAACAAAACAACCTTTCATAACTTGGCCTTTTCTACCTTTCTGGTATTCTTATCCTTCATTACACTTCACGTACCCTAGGCCTTGTCTGATTGGTAATGGTTAACAACAAGGGCTGACAGAGCCAGAGTGGGCTCACCACTCACCCCTTCCATTGTCTGCAGACTGCTCTTGTCCCCCTTCTGATTCCCCGCACCAATGCCAGCTCCGACTCCTCACCTCTAGGCTGTGTTCCCTTCTTTCCCTTCTCAGCAGCAGTAGCTCTTCATGCAGGGATTGCACTCGGCTCTGGCCCTGGTCCACCTCCTCCTGCAGGCTCTTGATCTGCCCTTCTAGGTCCTGCCTCCGGCTCTGGAGCATCTGGTTCTGGAAAAGAACCAGAGAGCTGGAGTGGATCTGGAGGGACTTCAGGATTCCCTCTCCCCTGGCTCCAAGATCAGGCCTGGGCCCTTACCTCTCCCTGAAGGCTTTCTAGTCTGGCCCTCATCTCGGTCCCCACCAGGAGCTGGGTCTGGTACTCTCCCCGAAGCGCGCTCAGTTCTTTTTGGAGTTCTTGTTCTGTCTGGGAGGCCTAGCATATGTGTGATTAGGAGTGGAAGACAGGGAGAGGGAGGAGATGAACTCATTCAGCTCTTTGTGCTTTCTTCCCAGGACCCTAAGATCCAGCCTCTCCTCCTCTTCAGGGACCCAGGTATCTAAACCCCCAGCCTCCTCTCTAGTGACCCCAGAATCTGCTCCCCCCTCAGGATTACAGTTCTGGTTCCTGTTCCCCTCCCAGGATCCAAATGTCCAGCCTGCTAGCCCTGCCCCCCTTGATTGACCTGTGCAAGCTGCTCACTGAGCCTGAGGTTCTGCTCACTGAGTTCTCTCAGTGCTTGGGCTCGTTCGCGCCCACTGTTCTGCTGCTCTGAGCGCCGCTCCCCAAGTTCAGCTCGGAGGGTAGCCACATCGACCTCCAGCTCCCCTGCCCGAGCCTCCCACTCAGCTCCGCGGGCAGCCAGTCCCTGTCGGAGCTCGTGGTTCTGCTGCTGCAGCCGCTGGCACCCCGAAGCAGACAGAGAAAAGAGGAAAAGGGGGAGACAGAGAGAGAGAGAGGACTCAGCATCCTGGAGTTTGTAGAGGGCTGGGAAGGGGGAAGGAGTGCGGGGTTGGGGGGGCTCAGAATGTTCCAGGAAGGTTCACCTGCTGCTTCTGCTTGGGCCTCTTGCTTTTGGTTCGCAGCCTCCGACGACGACGTCTCAGTTCCCCTGAGTTTATGCCCCTGCCCATTGCACTCGAGCCCTGTCCCCGCTTCTAGTCTCCCTTGGTCTCAGGTTCCCCTCTCCCAGCTTCTTTGGCTCCCTCTAATTACTCCTTTGCCCCCGCCCCACCCTATCCCCCACGCCTCAGTCTCCTCCAAACCTGTCTGACTGGTGGGGGGACGCTCTCTGCCCCACCCAGACTCCTGTGGCTGACCTGGGAAAAGAAGGGAGCCCGTGTGCCCCTGTGCTGTGAGGTTGGGAGGAGGGGAGGCCTGGTCCGCTCCTATCTGCCTGTGAACTCCCAGGACACTCAGTCTGATCTTCTTTGAGGTTATGAGTCATAAGAATCATCCAAAGTGGGCAGGGCCTTGAAGACCAAGACTAACCCCCCCCCCCCCTTTTACAGTGGGGGAAACTGAGGCTTAGGAAATGGCTCACCCCAGGAAAGCAAGAACTAGATCTCTTGCCTTCCCAGACCTGACCACCACACCAGGCTGGCAAATCTTGTTTCTTTCTTTATGTGTATATGTATACATACTTACACTTTATATATATATATATAAATGCATAGGTATGTGTGTACACACACACATACATATACACATACATGTGATATATGTGTATATACATGTGTGTATATATACCCACATCTATACATATGAGTTATTTCCTTCAATTATATGTTAAAACAACTTTTTAACTTTTTTTTTTAAGTTTTGAGTTCCAAATTCTTTTTATCCCTCCCTCCCCTCTTTGAGACTCCAAGAATTCTTGTTTCTTGAAACCTAGCCTGTTTCCTGAAAAATATTGACCTCCCCTTCAGCCCTCAACTTAGAGGCCAGAATAGGGATAGGCTCAAAATCTAGACTGACCAAATAAATTCTGTGGGTGGAGCTCAGGTTTGAGAAAGAAAGGGGCTGACAAGTGATTCCTTCCTATGGGATTCATATGGTCCAGAATCTTAGAATCAGAAGCAGGTACTGGTACATATTTAACAACATGCTCTCTGGGAGGCACAACACACTTTTCAGCTTAATCTGCATTATTGACAATACACCCAAATCTGATTGGTAGCTTTTGCCAATAAACAAAGTATAAACCGATCACAATGAAATTTTAATAATTAAGTCCTCTGAGTCCCTAGGAGCAGGCCAGTCACTCCGGTTTTGAAGACCAGGACCATATGATTTTGTCATGCATCCCTACAGATGTAGACATTGAGACTCGAATAAGGAAAACAGCTTGCTCAAGGTCATATAGCCAGTGAGGGGCACAGCTGGTTCTTAGAACCTGGGTTTTCTGACCTTCAGTTCCATGCTCTATTAGACCGTGCTGGTTTGGGAGGGGGAAGGGGCATGAATAAGTACTTATGAAGGGTCAGTCACTAAGCTACGTGTTAGGGATACAAAGAAAAGTCAGACAGTCCTGGTCCAACCTAAGGGGGAGACAACTTGTATACAATCACATGCAAACAAGCTGTATGCAGGAAAAACTGGAAATGCTCAGTAGAAGGAGGAGATATAACAGAATCCCTTAAAAGGGATTGGGAACAATTCCTGTAGAAGGTCAGATTTTTAACTAGGACTTGAAGAAAGCCAGGAGGCAGAGATGAGGAGGGAGAGCATTGCAGACAGCCAGTCAAGAGGTGGAAAAGGATATGTGCGTCTGGGGGGGGGAGGTGAGAACCTTATTGGTCTGATCCCATATATTGGGAAGTTTAGACTTATGGAATCCTGAGCTTCCTAGCAGGAAGCGATCTTAGAAATCCCCCGGTCCAATCCTGTTCTTCGTTTTCCAGATGAGTGACTGGATCTTCAAGGAAGGACAGTGACTTTACCAGAGGCAAGCCTCAGTGCCAAGTCACCTGCTTCCTAGCTAAGGATCCCTGCCTAGCTGGATGGGCTCTTTGGGCATCAATCAGACTTACCTCCTCCCGTTCGGCGTGCTGGGCTTTGAGAAGTTCCAGGCTCCGGCTCAGCTCCTCATTCCGCTCTAAAAGCATCTTGCCCAGCTCGGCTGCCAGTAGTAAGTCCTTTTCCTTTCTCTGAAGCAGCACAACCAGGTCCTCAGGCTCATCCTCTCGCTTCTCATCCCCAGGCCCCGGTCCTCCCAGGAAGGAATCACGCCTCTCCAGCACAAAGGGGAAGAAGCCATCATCCCCACTTGGGGAGGTGCTTCCTGAGAGCAGCCCTGAAGGGAACTGGGGACTACTGGGGGAGTTCATGCTTCCCCAAGCATCTACAGGGAGGAAGGGAGAGGCTAGCTAGAGAAAGAAGCCAATGGAAGCCATCCCAGCCTCTAGCTGACTACCTCAGAGCCTACATATCCTGATCCCCAGATTATTCTCCTCCTTAAGATGTGGGCAATCTGATCCCTATTTCACCCACCCATAGCAACATCTAGCTCAACTCTAGAACCAGTATCTTAGTCCCAATTTTCAACTCCTTCCTTTCCTTGGTCCCAGGTATCCTGCTCCCTAATTCTCTTCCCATTCAAGCATTCTGACTCATTAGCTCCCAACCCACCTGCTTCCTGACTCCTAGTATCCCTTTTCTCACTCCTTTCTCTGAACCCTCAAGTTATCACAAGGCTAAACCCCAGAACCACCTTCAGCTTTCCACCTCAACTTCCTTTCATTCTTTGTTTTTCCTTCTTTTCTTTCTTCCTTTCTTTGTAACCCTGAAGTCAAATAATCTTCATACTATAAAAGGTTAATGATATGTATGTTTGCCTAGTTCCCGTTACTGACCCAAAGGGTTAACTGAAATATGGAGGGAACCAAATAACATCTTTCACTGTCAAAGCTTCCTAGAGCCCAAGCCTTAGGTCTTCAATCCCAGTTTTAAAGACCAAGACACATAATCCCGTCTTTCTTCTTTGGACTTAAAAATGTCCTCATTTCTCCAGCCCTACTGGAACAATCATTCCCTAGCCCTTTCTTCCCTCTCAGGTCTACATATCTTGATCCCTCCAGTCCTGCTTTATCCAAAAACTCAAGTGCTCTGCCCCTCGCCATCCCCTTTCCCTCTCAGGAGCCAAGCATTTTCTTCCCTTGCCCCCTCCTAGGATCCAGATATTCTAGCCCCCACCTTAGGCTGCTTTCCCATCCCAACACTGTCTTCTCCCCTTGTCTTACTTCCTTTTCTATCTCCCAGAATCTAGGCATCTGGACTCCTAGCCCTGATTTCACCCTTTACTCAGCTCCTAAAGCAGGCTAACTGGTTGTGTTAGGCTATGGCTCTTGGTTTCTGTTTACTTCCTGGGCCCTGCCTCTGGGGACCATACCTTGTACCTGTTCCTGGCTTCCAGTTCCCAGATCCTGCCTCCCCCACCCTTCACCTTCTTCTTTATTCTTTGTGCCCTTGTTCCTGTTTCCTTTTGGTAAGAAGTAGAGGGGAGAGGGAGGACTAGTCCCATCTATGACACCCCCTCTTTCCTCCCAAGATATCTCTTGACCTCTCTTCCTTAATCTTGAACCAGTCAGTCCAGTTTCTTCTAATTTTCCCTCCTCACAGACCCTAGAACTACAAACCCTATTTACAAAGCGCTCACCCTGCCCCAGAGCTTTCCCATTCCAGGGTCTTATTCCCTGTCCCTTCTACCACTGATTAGGTTCTTATGAAGCATCCCTTCCAACAGGTTCCCCTCCCTTCCCAGAACAAGGCTGTCTAGGTCCTCAGGATCAGTCTCTCCCCCTGAATTCAAGGCTCCATTCCCCTTGCTCTTTTCTTCTCCTTTCCCAGACCTTGAAATCTTGGCTCTCAGACTTAGTTAGGCTCCCTCCCTGAAACCAGGAGTCCTGGTCCTTTTAGCTTCTCTCTTCCAGAGCTAATTCTCTTCCACAAACACAGGTGTCTGTCTCCTTAGCTTCAGCCTCCCACTACAGACATGGCCTATGCAATCAGTTCCATAGCCCCACCTGTATTGCTGGGGGGGTGTGAGACCCCCTATTGGACCCAGCTTTCCATTCTCAGATCTCTCTCTCTCTCTCCAGAGCTCCGTCACCTTCTCTTCCGGGGGGTGGGGCCAGGTAAGCTGGAGTACAGGTGAGAGGGGTGGTGGCCTTGGGAGGAGCTGGGTGGCCCTCTTGTGGTTCTGTCCAATGAAGACATCTTTAGATTCAGAATCAGTCCCACAGACTCCAACGCAGCGGGACAATGACAAGTTCCAGAACTACAGGAGGCTTTGGCAGACGATTCACATTTAGTCATTAATGACTCCAAGGGCTCAGCCCCCAAGCAAGCCAGAAGACAGAGAAATCCATCCCTGCTCGAGGAGAAGATACCCACCTTCTTTCAAATAATTAAATACCAACAGAGGTCAATGATTAAACACCAAATGACAATTAAAATGCTTTCCTAAAAGTGAGTAGATATCCACCAATTGGGGATGGCTGAATAAATTATGGTATATAAAAGTAATGCAATATTATTGTTGCATAAAAAATGATCAACAAGCTGATTTTAGAAAGGCCTGGAAAGATTTACATGAACTGATGCTGACCAAAACAAGTGGAACCAGGAAAAAATACAGTGTAAAAAATGCACTGTAACAGCAAGACTGTGTCGATCAACTATGAAAGATTTGGTTCTTCTCAGAAGTTCAGTAATCCAAGGCAATTCCAGCAAACTTTGAATAGAAAACGCCACCTTCCAGAGAGAGAACTATGGATAATGGATATACATTAATATATGCTATGTTCACTTTTTTTCCTTCTGTTATTTTCTTTTGTGGTTTTCCCCTTTTGTTCTGATTTTTCTCTCCCAACATGATTCATAAAAAAGAAATTTTCTATTAGTGTCATCTCAGATAAGTAAATTTTTTTCCCAAATGCCAGTCTAAATAGTCTCTTCAGAAAATTCCCAAAATTAAACTCTAGCCTTCATCTTTCCCAAGATGCAGACTTTATATGTTTACCGGATAGTTATACCTGGAATTTACATCTCAAATTTAATATCTGCAAGATTGGACTCATCTTAACTCCTGCCACCAGACCTGTCCTTTCCCCTGACTCTCCTGTTTTTATCTGATGACATCACCATCTTCTTAGTCATCCAACTTGAAACCTTGGGATGATCTTTTTTACTCTTTGTTTTTTCAATCCATCCCTTCTCTCCATCCTCCCTCCAAAAAAAATCTCAAATCCAATCAGTGTCGTTAAAAGAGCACAGATTGTGGTCAAAGGGCCTGAGTTCAAATCCCACTTCAGTGATCTAGAGCAAGTCACAAATTTTTTTTTGGAGTAGCCTGTTAAGGACCACAGATAGTGGGAAACCCTGGGTGAAGTATAAGACCCTCCAACCCAGTAAGGAACCCTGCTGACATATCTGGTTTAGCTCTCCATCCTCCCCTAAGGGTGTCTCAGCCTTCCTGAGAAGTCAAGGGGGTATGATAACCTGTGTTGTATTTGAAGCAGAGTTATACTGAAGTGGGAAACACCTGCCCATAAGAACAAGTTGGTCCATGTGCAGTACTCCATGGTCATAGAGTATATAAAGCAGAAAGCTGCCTTGATTAAACGGACTCCTGCTTGAGCATCCTCCTGAGTCCCATCTCTTCCATCACTCCTCAGCAGATATCAGGGCTCAGGTTGGTCCTGAAATCTTCTTGTGAGTAGAATTACATATTCAGAGCCCAGGCTAATCCCAAAGTTCTCCTCTACCAGTAGCCCTTTTTGTAGTGGCAAGAAACTAGAAACTGAGAGGATGCCCATCAATTGGAGAATGGCTGAATAAGTTATGGCATATGAATGTTTTTTTTTATTAAAAGCTTTTTATTTACAGAACATGAGTGATTTTTCTACATTGACCTTTACAAAACTTTTTTTTTTTGTTCCAAGCTTTTCCCCTCCTTCCCCCCACCCCCACCCCTATCTAGGGTGACAGGTAATCTAATACATGCTAAATATGTTAAATTATATGACAAATTCAATATATATATACATATCTATACAGTTATCTTACTGCACAAGAAACATCAGATCTAGAAAGAGGGAAAAAAAAAAACAACCTAAGAAGGAAAACAAAATGCAAGGAAATATTCACAGAAAGCATTAAAAATGTTGTGTTGTGGTTCACACTTAGTCATATACATCCAGAGAGAGGCCTGTGGGAACTGAGTGTGATCATCATATAGTATTGTTGTTGTCATGTATAATGATCTCCTGGTTCTGCTCATTTCACTCAGCATCAGTTCATG
>JAJPUD010013736.1:0-15019 GCA_023553655.1 Myrmecobius fasciatus
CTCTCTGGGGCCTTATTTCCTATCTAGAATATGATTTCTTTTAATTACATCTTTTTATTCTTAGAATATATACATGGATAATTTTCAACATTCACCCCTACAAAACACTGTGTTCTATTTTTTTTTCCCTCCTTCCCCCTCTCCCCCCCCCCGGTCACCTAGTTGGCAAGTAATGCAAGATATATTAAACATGTGCAATTCCTCTATACCTATTTCCACAAATATCATGCTGCACAAGAAAAATCAGATTAAAAAGGAAAAAATGAGAAGGAAAACAAAACATAAGTAAACAACAACAAAAAGAGTGAAAATGCCATGTTGTGATTCATACTCAGTTCCCATTATCCTCTCTCTGGGAGCAGATGACTTTATAACAAGATCATTGGATCATCTCCTTGTTGAAAAGAGCCACGTCCATCAGAATTGATCATTTTATAATATTGCTGTTGTCGTGTACAATGATTTCCAGGTGTTGCTCATTTCACTTGGCATCAGTTCATGTAAGTCTCTCCACACCTCTCTGAAATCATCCTTCTGATTGTGTCTTATAAAATAATAATATTCCATAACATTCATAAACAATAACTTATTCAGCCATTCTCCAACTGATGGTCATCCACTCATTTTCCAGTTTTTTGCCACTACAAAAAGGGCTGCCACAAATATTTTTGCACATGTGGGTCCCTTTTCCTCCTTTAAGAACTCTTTGGGATATAGGTCCAGTAGAAACACTATATGCACAGTTTGATAACCGTTTGAGCATAGTTCCAAATTACTCTCCAGATGTTGAATGAGTTCACAATTACACCAACAATGTATCAGCATTCCTATTTTCCCACATCCCCTCCAACATTCAATATTATCTTTTACTGTCATCTTAGCCAATCTTAAGAGATGTATAGGGGGACCTCAGAGTTGTTTTAATTTGCATTTCTCTTATCAATAGTGACTTGGAACATCTTTTCATATGACTAGATATAGTTTCAATTTCTTCATTTGAAAATTGTCTGTTCATATCTTTTGACCATTTATCAGTTGGAAAATGGCTTAAATTCTTATTAATTTGAGTCAATTCTCTGTATATTATAGAAATGAAGCCTTTATCAGAACCCTTAAATATAAAAAAATGTTTTTCCTATTTATTGCTTCCCTTCTAATCTCATCTGCATTAGTTTTGCTTGTATGAAAACTTTTTAACTTAATATAATCAAAATTATCCATTTTGTATTTAATAATATAGTCAAGTTCTTCTTTGACCACAAATTCCTTTCTTCTTCACAGATTTGAGAGGTAAACAATCCTTTATCTTTTTAATTTGCTTACAATATTACTCTTTATATCTAAATCACAAACTCATTTCGATTTTATCTTGCTGTATGGTGTTAGGTGTGATTCAATGCCTGGTTTCTGCCATACTAATTTCAAATTTTCCCAGCAGTTTTTGTCAAATAGTGAGTTCCTATCCCAAAAGGTATTTGGGTTTGTCAAACACTAGATTACTATAAATAATGACTATTTTACCTGGGAACCTAACCAATAACACGGATCAACTACTATATTTCTTAGATAGTACCACATGGTTTTGATGATTGCTGCTTTATAATATAGTTTTAGGTCTGGTACAGCTAGACCAAATTAATTTGCTTTTTGTTTCATTAATTCCCTTGAAATTCTTGACCCCTTTGTTCTTTCAGATGAATTTTGTTACTATTTTTCTATCTCTGTGAAATAATTTCTTGGGAGTTTGATTGGTATGGCAGTGAATAAGTAGATTAATTTAGGTAGTATTTTCATTTTTATTATATTAGCTCAGTCTAGCCATGAGTATTTGATGTTTTTCTAAGAGATTAGATCTGACTATATTTGTGCGGAAAGTGTTTTGTAATGGTGTTCATATAGTACTTAACTTTGCCTTGGCAGGAAGGATCTCAAATATTTTATATTATCTACAATTATTTTAAATGAAACATCTCTTTATATCATTTGCTGCTGAACTTTGCTGGTAATATATAAAAATGCTGATGATTTATGCGTATTTATTTTGTATCATGCAACTTTATTAAAGTTGTGAATTGTTTCTAGTAGTTTTTCAGTTGATTCTCTAGCATTCTCTAAATATACCATCATTTCTTCTGTAAAGAGTCATAATTGGGTTTCTTCCTTTCCTATTCTAATTCCTTTCATCTCTTTTTCTTCTCATTGCCAAAACTAATATTTTTTTAGGGAGCTGATTAGTAGCTTGTTCAATTTTTTAATGGGATTTTAAAATAATTTGTTTCCTCTTCTATTAATCTGGCCATCTATATTTTTGTAAATTTTCATCCATTTTCCTTATATTGCCATATTTAGGGGCATACAGTTGGGCAAAATAATTCCTAATTATTGTTCCAATTTCCTCTTCATTTTTGGAAAGTTCATCCTTTTCATTTTTGATACTAATGATTTTCTTCTTTCCTTTTCCTGAAAAATTAACAAGAGAACATTGTGAAATGGGGACCAATTCATATCACCCTCGAGGGCTTCTTCTAGAAATGATCTGCTTTTAGTGTCCTTAGGGTTTTAAATCTCTTCTTCTCTTTCTCCATAAACACATCTATAGTCAGAATTGTTTTTACTTCTCTCCTCATTTTTTCACAAGATTGAGGTCTGCTTTTAAGGCAAAGGAGAGACTGTCCAAGCTTCTTCTACAGGCCACAATGGCTGCTCTGGGTCACTGCTGACTAACTTGAGGTGTTAGATGGGCATGGCCAGGTTACAATATTCTGGGATTTAGGGCCTTATTATTTGCCTTTTGTATGTGTATTGGATGTCTTACAAATAATTTGCTGATCTACTGGCTTGCAACCAGAACAGAGTAGCCAACAATGCTAAAATTTCCTCCAGGCAAATTCCCCATTTCCCAGAGCCCACACTATCCTAGATCCCTGAGCTCCACCTATCCTTGGTGTCTCCCTCTGGGCCCAATAGAAACAGACGTTTTCTGAAGTTCTTCCAAAATATATTCTGCTGGAAATTTTACAATACAAATATTTGTGGGTTCTGTCACTCCAAAACCATTTCAGAGGCTTGATTGGACATTCATCAGGTAGAGGTAAGATAAAGACATGTCTCCTCTCTGCCATCTTGGCTCCACCCCCACTATAAGAAGTTCATCAAAATAACTTATAACTAATGCATATGATTATAAGCATTATCAAGTTAGATAATGTATGTAAATGTGAATTGTTAACATTAATTTGTTTTGCCATTTACTTCATGTATGGTATTCAGTCAATCACTTAGCTCTCTAGACCTCATTTTCCTCATCTGAAAAATAATGAAGATGGACTAGAAATTTTCATCATCTCTTTCATCTCTAAATCTGTATTTTTTTGATTCTTACTACTCTAAATCAATGACATTATGATCAATACTATTAAGTACTTAAAGCCACTAGGCTACCATCTATCATCTGGTCTTACTGAAGTAGTTCATTATTGGATTGAATTATGATCATCCTAGATATCTAACTTATTTACAGGCATTCACTTGGGTTATTCAGACCATGATTCATTTTTAGCTGGTTCCTTATTCCTTTTCATTTTGGGGTGAGCAGTGTGACAGAAAGGATAGATTCTTGGCAACAGGAAGGCTTAAGTTCCAATCTTAATTCGAGTGGCCATAAGTTTATAATTTAACCCCATAGTGATCTAGGCACTTCATTGAGGCTTTAAATTGCCTCATATGCACTGAAGAAAGGAATTCCTATTCTAAAAAAAATCACAGGTACATACCCAAACAATGCTCAATTTACCCTCTTGTGGGTATCAACCCCTCTCTAATGCTTATCCTACATTCTTGCAGGTTGGGTACACTGAAAAATGATTACTCAAGTTCACAGTGCTTTGTATCTAAATTCCTAAAATTATAGCTCAATAGTTACCACCATTTTTATTATTTCTAATAGTCTGAAGACACAATTTTAACGTATTACCAAGATGTCTTTGTAAGAATAGGAATTATAAAGCAATCTACCCATAAACCTGGGATCCACTCTCACACACATTATCAGTGAGTAGAAAGAGGAGGGATACATTAGTAATAAAATAGATTTATGGAGTAAATGCTGGTTCCAAGAAACAAATACCTCTCACATAGAAGTACTTAATGTTATTTCCCTTCCTGAGGCAGTGTAACCTTGGGCATAATATCTACTGTGCTTCTTGGACCATTTCTTCTCCTTAGCTTGGGTCCTGAGAGCAGTGAATTGTTCTTGGAGAGGTCACGCTGCTCAGAGCTGCCTCTTTCCCTGAATGATTCATATACAGAGTTTCTTAGGGCAGGAGGAGAGAGTACAACCATGTATTAAGTGTCCCTACCTTTAGGGTTTTATAAATGTTAACTAAATTGATCCTTACAACAACCCTGTGAGATGGATGCTATAATGTTTCCCTTTTTAGAGTTGAGCAAATTGAGTCAGGTGAAGTGATATACCTAGACTTATTTATCTTGTATGTATATAAGTCTGGATTTGAAACTGTCTTCTTGACTCTGGATCAGCAACCAAAGATGTGTCTGTTCCTTTGATCAGACAAAAATTACCCATCCTTTAATTCCATTAAGCTTTCTTGAAGAGCTTTAAAGCACATAAAGAAACAACAATGGATTGTAGATGTTATTTATTTGTTTGTTTATTCATTCATTCATTTGTTTATTTTTATAATCTATTTAATATTTCAGTTTTGTAGTTGATACCTATCCCTTAACTTCAGTAATTTTCATAACTGGAATTGGGGGGAATAAATTTGCCTAGAGTATTTTATTCTGTTCCCTTTCTCGCAATATGGAGGAAAAGCAAATACTAAGAATTTTCTGTATGGCAACACCTACAAAAAGCAGCAACAAAACAAAAATTAAATGTTAAAATGATTGAATTTAGCCTGACTAGTTTTACTTTGCTCTAAATACCTTCAAGGAAAGTTTAATGGCATACTAAGACTTTCTAGCAATATCGAAAAAGAATAATGAATTTAGGATCCAAAGGACTGGATTTAAATCTAATTTCTGTAACATTATCTGAGGGATATTAGAAAATTCATTTTAAAAACTAGGCCTCAGTTTACTCATTTATAAAATGAAGGAGTTTGGCTGAAGCACTTGCAAAGCTATTTCTGGCTCTATTTCAGCATATTAGTGTAGAAAAACTTGCAAGGGTCTCTCAATTCTACACATGAAATTGCTAGAGATAGTGCTTCTCCACAATTATACTGTGCCAAAATATTTAACTTTATTTGATTTTTTTCTTTATGTTTTAAGAAGTTCAAGGCCATTTTCTTTTTTTTTTCTATTAAAGCTTTTTATTTTTCAAAACATATGCATGCATAATTCTGCAACATTAGACTTTGCAAAACCTTGTGTTCCACTGTTCTCCCCTTCTTTCACCCCCTTCCTCTAGATAGCAAATACTCCAATATATATTAATCATGGTAGAAATATATATTGATTTCAATATATGCATACATCTTTATATAATTATCTTGTTGTACAAGAAATATTAAATCAAACCAGAAAAGAAAATGATAAAGAAAATAAAATGCAAATAAACAGCAACAAAAAACAGCGTGAATGCTATATTGTGAAACACACTCAGTTCTCACAGTCCTTTTTGGGTATAGATGGCTTTTCATACAAGATCATTGATACTGGCCTCAGTTTTCTCATTGTTGGAAAAAGTCATGTACATCAGAATTGATTGTCATATAATATGGTTATTGCTGTGAACAATGATTTCCTGGTTCTGTTCATTTCACTTGGCATCAGTTTGTGCAAGTCTCTCCAGGCTTCTCTGAAATCACCTTGGTTATTGTTTTTATAGAATAATAATATTCAATAACATTCATATACCATAGCTTATTGAGCCATCCTAGAACTGATGGGCAGCCACTTATTTTCTGTTTCTTGCCTCTACACAAAGGGCTGCCACAAACATTTTTGCACATGTGGGTCCCTTTCCTTCTTTTAAGATCTCTTTGGGATATAAGCCCAATAGAAACACTGCTGGGTCAAAGGGTATGCACAATTTGAAAACTCTTTGGGCATAGCTCCAAATTGCTCTCCAGAATGGTTGGAACTGTTCACAATTCCACCAGTAATGTATTAGTTTTCCCATATCCCCTCCAGCATTTGACATTATCTTTTCCTGTCATTTTAGCCAATTTGAGAGGTATGTACTGGTATCTCAGAGTTGTCTTACTTTTCATTTCTCTAATCAATAATGGTTTGCGCACCTTTTCTTATGATTCAAGATGGTTTCAATTTCTACATTAGTTTTGTTTATATAAAAACTTTTTGACATAATATAATCAAAATTATTTATTTTATGATCAATAATGATTTCTAGTTCTTTTTTGGTGACAAATTTCTTCCTTCTCCACAAATCTGAGAGGTAAATGACTCTATGTTCTTCTAATCTGTTTATGATATGATTCTGTATGCCTAGATAATGAACCCATTTTAACCTTATCTTGGTATGTGGTGTTAGGTGTGGGTTAATGCCTAGTTTCTGCCATAGTAGTTTCCAATTTTCCCAGCACTTTTTGTCAAATAGTGAGTTCTTATCCCAAAAGCTGTTGTCTTGAGGTTTGTCATACACTAGATTACTACAATCATTGGCAATTTCGTCCTGTGAACCTAGCCTATTCCAGTGATTGACCACTCTCTTTCTTAGCCAGTATCAAATGATTTTAGTGACCACTGCTTTGTTGGATTTGAACTCAGGTCCTCCTGACTTCAGGGCCTGTGCTCTATTCACGGTGCCATCTAACTGCTTCTCACTCTAGTGTTTTTAATAGGAATGGGTGTTCGATTTTATCAAATGTTTTTTCTACATCTATTGAGATAATCATACAGTTTTTATTAATTTAGTTATTGATATGGTCAATTATGCTAATAGTTTTCCTAATATTGAACCAGCCCTTTATTCCTGGTATAAATCCTATTTGGTCATGGAGTATTATCATGAGGATGATTTTCTGTAATCATTTTGGTAATATTTTCAGATTTTTGCATCTATATTCATTAGGGAAATTGGTCTATAATTTTCTTTCTCTGTTTTTATCCTATCTGATTTAGCCATCAGTATAATGTCTGTATTATAAAAAGAATTTGGTATGAGTACTTCTTCCCCTATTTTTTCAAATATTTTGTATAGTATTGTATAGTATTGGAGTTAATTGTTCTTTAAATGTTTGGTAGAATTCACATGTAAATCCCCTGGGCCTGGAGATTTTTTCTTAGGGAGATGATTAATAGCTTGTTCTATTTCTTTGTCTAAAATTTCCTGTACTGCTAATGTGGGCAATCTTATTTTTGTAGATATTCCTCCATTTCACTTAGGCTATTAAATCTATTGGCATAAAGTTGGGCAAAATAGGTCATAATTATTACTCTAACTTCCTTTTATTTGGAGGAAAGTTCTCCCTTATCATTTTTGAGACTAACAATTTGATTTTCCTCTTTCCTTTTTCTAATCAAATTAATTAAAGATTTATCAATTATGTTGTTTTTTCATAAAACCATCTCTTAGTTTTATTTACTAATTCAAAAGCCTTTTTAAATTTTCAATTATATTAATCTCCCCTTTTATTTTTAGAATTTCAAGTTTGGTATTTAATTGGGGGTTTTTAATTTGTTTTATTTCTAACCTTTTTAGTTGCAATCCCAATTCATTGATCTTCTCTTTCTCTATTTTATGCAAGTACATATCTAGAGATATATAATTTCCCTTTATGCCTGCTTTGACTGCATCACACATATTCTGGCATGTTGTCTCATGATTGTCATTCTCTTGGATGAAATTATTGATTGTATCTATGATTTGCTGTTTCACTTATTCATTCTTTAGGATTAGATTATTTAGTTTTATTGAAAATAATTTTTATTGCTTCCTGATCTGCAAAAAAAAGTATTTATTATTTCTGCCTTTCTGCTTTTGATTTTAAGGTCTTTATGCCCTAATATATGATCAATTTTTGTATAGGCTCCATGAACTCCTTTCTGTCTCCATTCAATTTTCTCCAAAGATCTATCATTCCTAACTTTTCTAGTATTCTATTTAGCTACTTAACTTCTTTCTTATTTATTCTGTGGTTCAATTTATCTATTTCTGAAAGAGCAAGGTTGAGATCCCTTGCTATTATGTATATATATATATATATATATATATATATATATATATATATGTGTGTGTGTGTGTGTGTGTGTGTGTGTGTGTATGTATATATATATCATGGTGCATATATGTTTATTATTGCTATTTCTTCATTATCTATGGTATCCTTTAGCAAGATAGCTACCTTCCTTATCTCTTGTAATTAGATCAGTCTTTGCTATCCCTGCTTTTTTTTTTTTTACTTTGCCTGAAGCACTATAAATTCTGCTCCTGTTTTTTACCTTTGCTCTGTATGTATCAATCTTCTTTAAATGTGCTTCTTATAAACAAACCATTGTAGGGTTCTGGCTTTTAATCCAGTCTGCTATCTGCTTGTGTTTTATGGGATTATGTTGGATGTTTTGTAATTTCTCTGCTGAACTAGTTTTCTCTAGTGTGCAGAGCCCACAATGCCCTGGGACGGTGCCCTGCATCTCTGCTCAGCCTGCTTGCACTTGTCCTGCCTACCTCTATTCCCAATTAAAACAGATCTTTTCTGGAAATTTTTCATATTACCTTCTGCTTATAATTTGTTACACTCCCAATATTTGTGAATTCTATAAATCCAGAATTAATTCAGAGGCTGGATTTGCTAGTTAGTCTAAGGGTTGTGGGAAGAGTTCAGAAAAAATTGTGTCTTCTCCACCATCTTTGCTCCGCTCTTTCCCCATCTCCTTCCCCCCAATTTTTCCTTTTTGCATATGTGTTGTTGCCTTCATTGGTTTGGAACTTTGCAGGCATTGAATGATTAAATAATAAAATTAGTTAATAATTTTAAAAGCTATTAGTGAGTATTTACTTTCTGCCAAGAACTGTGCAGAATGTTGGGTATTGAAATATAAATAAGCCAGGTCTAAATATATAGAATATCATACCATCATTTATATCATAGGAAATTAATAAGTGTTTGCTGAATGGAATGGAATCGAGAGAAGATGACTATTGCTGAGCAGCAAAACTATTTGTAGCAAAAAAAAAAAAAAAAAGGAAACCACCTGTAGTTCTATAATCAAAAACATCTTGGCTATTACAATATTCACTGTTATTCCACACATATACAAACACACACATAATATATGTCATGTGCGCAACACTGAAGATACAAAGAAGAAAAATAACAGTTTTTGCCTCTGGGAAGCTAACAATATGATAATGAAAATAAATTATTTATATTCAAAATATAATGCAAAATGTAACAAGAGAAAAGAAAATTCATATGATAAATCTGAAGAAGGAGTAGTAACTTACAGATGAGGTATTTTAGCATAGAAATGAGGTTTCACTAGAATTGATCCTTAAAAGATTAGGTGGAAGGATTTTAATAACAGAAAGTAAGCTCTTTGAGGGAAAGAGACTGATTATGTTTGTTTTGTCTTTGTATCCCTAGTTCCTAATAGAGTTATAGTATTCAATAAATGTGTGAATTGTAGTGAGGAGGTATTTGTGTGAAGGAGGACAGGGGTTTTGGAAAAAGCCATGTGTTATGGCAAATGGAATGCATGTGTAAATGTGTGGTTAGAAAAAGATGTCAGAAATAAGTGGTTCAATTAAGATGGAATGCTGTATACATGTAGTGAAGCATCAAAGGATGATTTTTAGAGGGTGGGCCTTTCAGTCTAGAGAACCTGGGTTGAGGTCCTACTTCTGCCATATACAGACTAAGTGAATCTAAAATTATTTACCTCTTTTTTTTTCCTTAGGCACTTCTCTAAGATATATAGACAGATAGATGATAGATAGATGAGAGAAAGAGAATTAGATATAAATATAGAGAGATATAGATGTAGATGATATATCTATGTAGATAGATATGCATATACATACAGATAGAGATAAGATAGATATTGACTTAGAGATACAGATAGAGATAGAGCTCTTTATATAGCTCGATATAGATAATTCTGTATATAATATACATATAGAGACACATAGATATAGATATATGTATATGTATGCATGTTTACATACATATCTACAGATATTTCAATATAGATGTGTGTATATATATATATATGTATCTATCTATACCTATATAGCTTGTAGAAGAATTACTGCTTTGAATTTGTAGAAGGGTTTCCTCATTATATATTAACTGTATCAATGAATTCACATATTCAGACTATCTCTCGGCCTATCTATCAATCAGTCTATTTCTTCTTTATTATCTACCTGTTTATATACATATGCATATAAATGCATATTTAGTCTAGACATGAATTTCTTGGCAGAAATATGTACATTTTTATGTATATATGTGTGTGTTTCCATGCATTTATAATGGAATAATATTTCCATTATATGCAAAGATACATTACAACCAGACTATCTGAATTCTTGATTAGTGGGTTCTTACTTAATTCTTCTGACAGTAGGGAGTTGTTGAAGAATTTTGTACCAGGGAGTGACCTGATCAAAGATACACATTTAGAATTGTTCAGCATCACATTGACTTATCAGTTCCCTTTTCTGGTCACTATATAAATGCTAAGATCTATTGAATAGTGTCCTTTCCTGAGTCCTCAAAATGAGAAAAAAAAGAAAAAGAAAGAATCCACAAGGATTTTTTAAACTTCATATAGACAGAGAGATGGATATTAAAGGGATCCCATGGCATATGCAAATAATGCATAGGCAGCAGATGAGATTTTTTTTCCTCCTGCAAACAGGAAGGAAAAAAAATAAAAACAAAAATCCACAAGGGCATTAAAAATCTCTTTTAAGCATGAGCTGGAGTGGAGTTTTCAGTAAAAGTAATATAATATAGATGCATACTGCCTGTCTAAGTGGTTTAAGAGGAAAAATTGCTTACAAAATTTTCAAGTCATATTTCAACAAGGAATTTTATTTTTCAAAATCATATACTGCAAGTATTCCAAGATAGTTAAAATTCTAAATTGCACCACAGACATGCTTGCAAACTAAAATATGGGTCAATTTGTCCTCTTTATTTCTACATCTAGTTATTTCAATCTGAATATAAATATAATGATAGAGATGTATATCCTTTACATATTAATGTGTGTGTCTCATATAGAGAAGGATCTGATGATCGTTTACTAGTACTTATTACAGTGGCTTTAAGGGTAGAGACAGTTATAATTAGAAATTTGTATGCCTGGGGAAAATATAAGTGCATGACAAGGAAGCATCACTATCATTGTCACAGAGATCAGTTTCAGGAAAGATCCAAATTGGTCAGTAAGAAGGTTTGCTTACTGTAAAAAGTATGAGAGAACTTGGAGAGACAGAAGATCCTGGAGGACTGATATTCTAGAGATAATGGTAGAATACCATCCAGGATAGACTGTGTTATATGTGAAGGATGCCTGCCCCACCAGAAGCCAATGCACTGGAAAAAAGCATTGAGTTTCCCTGCATGAATAAAGGCAATGAATTTAACTCTGTTGTTTTAGATCTCAATAGTCTCATGTTGTTATTATTATGATGGTTGACCAAATTTGGGGTTTCTATGGCAAAGAGATTGGAATGGTTTGCCATTTCCTTCTTCAGTTTATTCTACAGATGAGAAAATTGAGGTAAACAGTTTAGATGATTTGCTCATGGTCTCACATTTGGTATATGTGTGAGGCCAGATCTGAACTCAGGAAAATCAGTCTTCCTGATTCTAGAATCAGCACTGTATCTACTATGCCATCTAGCTACCCCTTCTTTCCCCCATATAGACAATTACTGTCAAAATTTTAAATCATTTGCATCATGTTCAAGCAAGTTTGATGACTAAAGAAATCAAGGTTATTTACTTAAGTATCTAGTATGTACAAAACATTCTATAAGCCATGAAGGTGGTGACAAAGAAAAACAAAAATCATCCCTGACCTAGTTTTATAGAAAACACATATAAAAATAGATAGAAATGACACCTTGAGGTGTTTGTGTTTATTTTTTTCTAACTCTGTTCATATCTCATCTCATTTTATCCCTAAATCAACCCTGTGAATTCAATAATACATATTTCATTAACCTCATTTAATGAATGAAAAATTAAGCAACAGAGAAGTCACAGAATCATAGAAATGAGAAGCACCAACAAAATCAATCTCTTTATAGCTGAGGAAACTGCACATATATATATATATACATATATATATATATATGTAATTTATATACATATATATGTAATTTCCTCAGCTATATACTATATATACTATATATTTATATATATATATGTTTGTGTGTGTATATATATATGTGTGTGTGTATATATATATATATACATATATATATATATATACAAGACCCAGAGAAGTTACTCAAAGATAATCAGCTGTTTAATATGATCTCCTGATCCTTAACCTCGATTTCTTACCACTAGAACATCATTTTTGTTTGTCCTTTGTTCTTGAAGAAGAATATTATCAGAGAGGTAATGCCATGACATGCAAGTGAGTTGGATTTAAGTGAAGATAAACTGTATATAGTCACCAGCCTTACTTTCTCCCCTGGAATCTTCTGGGTCCAGTGATAAGATATAGATCAAGAAGACTACAGATGGCCTTGGATGAAGTAGGAGACCTTGATCTGTTTTAAGCTAAGGTCTTTAACATGTCTCAAGTTTGACTAGATTATGTTGCATGAAGCCATGCTTTAGTGTTTGTGTCAGTAAAAAAAAAAAAAATGATCCATTTCACTAGGCCTATTTGATATGAACTGACAGATGTAGGGAAAGCCTCTTTACCAGTAGTTTATTCCCCATATTAGGATTTCCATTATTAATTCCTATACATGAGGAGTCATTTATTTACATTCAAAGTAATAACGACCCCACTGTTTTTTACAGTTTTAAAAGTGGCAGCTATAGCATTAAGATAAGAAAAATGAAATAAAGTTATACATACAAAGAAGAGACAAAATTTTCCCTATTTACAAATGAATTCGTAGTATATTTAAATAAGTTCCAGAATCAGCAAAGATACTAATTGAGATGATTAATATCATAATTAAAGTAAGATGATACAGAAAATTCACAGAAGACATCAGAATTTATATGAATCTCTGATAATAAAGAAGAAATTCTATTAAAAACGCATTCACATTTGAAATAAATACAAAGTATATACAATACCTGGAGGCTCCTCTACTAAGACACTCATAAGAATTATATATAAATATTTACTATATAATACACACATATACATATATATATATATATACATATATTTTTATACAAACTAAAACCATTCTTTACAGAAATAAAATAAAAATTGTACAATTAGAGATATATTTCCTATTCTTGGTTTGGCTTTGTTAGTGTAATAAAAATGATGGTTTTATCTAAATTATTTTTTCAGATTTAGTACTACGACTACCAATTCAACAAGGGGATACTTAATAAACATAGTACAGGGTGTTTTGTTTGTTTTTAAATAGGAAGAAAGGGAGCAATAAAAAGAATAAGAATAAGACTTAAAATCATATTGTTACAAAGTTACAGTCATCAAAATTATTTTTTGGTTTTTAAAAAGTAGGAAAATTAATCAGAGGAAAATATTAAATAAGTAAGAAACAAACAATCATAAATAGTAGATTTGTGTTTTATAAAATATGGACATAAATTACTAGGGGAAGCATTCCTTATATGACATTATTTACTGGGAAAAACTGAAAAGTAGTTCAGCAGAAATTGTGATTAGACCAATGTCTTACAGCAAATACTACAACAAAATCCAAATGGATATGCAGACTGAATATATAAGAGCAGAAGCCATAGAAACAGCCAAGATTAAAAGCTGCTTACACTAACTACAGAACCTCATAGCAACTGAATGAACTAATTGCAATAAATTAATTTGAAGTTTTTTGTTTTTACAATTCTCTGAAATACGAAGTGTACCTACTTCTTAATTTTGCCTCATTGGGAACAAGATTGCTTAGATATCTATAGCAATTGGTTACCATTAATTGACGTTTATCTGTCTTCGTTTATTGAAGTGGGGAGTGTAGGTTTTTCTTCTCTCCCCCTTTACAGCTCACTGTTTCAGCTTTCACTGAAACAATAGATCTTAGAAAATTTGAAATAGATTGAAGTCTCATCTTTCTGAAGAGAAATAAACATGAGCCCTTTTGATGCCTAACTGACTTGTCCCATAAGGATAGTTATTCCAAGATATTATTTTATTATTATCAAATCTTGAATGGGAATATGGCTTTTTTTTTCCTCCAAGCTTCAGAAGGAGTAAAAGAGCAGTCACTAGAGAACCTAGCAAGGGGAAAGTATTTTTTTAGAATCTCTTAAAAATACTTGACTCAGAAGAATATAAGAAGAAACATAAGCAAAGACTGGATCTTTCTCAAACTCTTGAGGAGTTGCAACAGCTCTAGAGTTTTATATATGCTTACGAACATACATAGATATAGATAATACACACACACATACACACACAGAAGTACTGAGAGACTACCTCATCTATCCTGCCCAATTCTTGTTGCCTATATGTCAATTATCATTAGAGAGATTTCCCCCTATTTTTTCTTCTTTCCTAAAGGGTGAAATGCAATCTTTCTACTATTTTCCTAATAGCATTTACCAAAACAAATTCAGATTGAGTTGCTCCTTCCCTTATATACTAATTTATATCTTTATGCATTCATATTATACCTATTTATTATAGAAGAGGTAAATTTAGTAGATTATGCACATATATGGTAGATCTACTTATGTTAATATCTATAACATAATGATTAAAAATATGGCCATAGCTTATTTCTTTTTTTTAATAAAGCTTTTTATTTGCAAAACATATGAGTGACCTTTCAACATTGACCTTTGCAAAAAAACTTTTTTTTTTCCCAAGCTTTTCCTTTCCCTCCCCC
>JAJPUD010013736.1:25019-43179 GCA_023553655.1 Myrmecobius fasciatus
GATAGAACATTATGGATTTTACATCATTGGAAATATATATATCCTCCCCTATGCAAAAAATATATATATATATATAACATAATGAGCCAGGACTACTCACAGGTGGGATAGAACATTATGGATTTTACATCATTGGAAATCTTTAAATAGAGTTAGAATGACCAATTGTTTCTCATATTTCAGTGGAAATTCTTTTGGAGGAAGAGATTAAACCTCTCTTTTCAAAAGCTGAACATCCCTCTTTCCTTCAAGTATTTTTCACATGATATTAATTCAAAAATTGCCTATATAAGATGTTTTATAGTAATTATACAGATTATACACAAATGTGGGAAGTTCAGCATGGAGATGAGAGGAATTGGAGGAAATATGAGAGTCATCTTCAAATATTTAAAGGGATATACCACGAAGGAAGAATTAGACATATTCTATTTTTGTTCTCTACATGTGGGGTAAAGAACTTAGTTCAAATCCAGGTTAGGTGACCCTAGGCAAGTCACATAACCATATTTGTCTCAGTTTCCTCATTTGTAAAATGAAGTAGAGATAGAAATGGCAAACTACTCTACTATTTTTGCCGAAACCCTAAATGAGGTCACATGTCAAACATGACTGAAGTGATTCAACCATAATTTATTTCTGTAGGGTATGATCGGACACAATGGGTGAAGGGTACAGAGGAAGATCTAATTTTGATGTTAGGGGGGAAAAAAGAAAAATAAAGTACTTCCTAACAATTAGAACTGACAAAGTAGAAAGGAATAACTCTAAAACTTTCTTCTTGGTGGTTTTCAGGCAAAAATTCAATGACCACTACTTAGAGAAGATGTTATAACACAGATTCTCCTTATGTATGAATTGTATGGGATAGCCAATGAAGTTGCTCCCAATTCTTAAATTCTGTGATTCAGAGGATTCTATGTGATACTATAACTAATCACCAAAGTCTTTTATGAATCAAAATCTAAAACAAGACTTAAAATTAATATCCTTTGACATGCATTTGAAAGTGGGTTCAAAGAGTTATGCAAAATATAGAAAGCATGAATTCCCTTGGTCAGGACATTATCATAATGAGGAAGAAAGGCTGACTTCTGATGTGTAAACAAAGTCATCAGTAAAATAACAGCACTGAAAATAAAGGAATATTTAAGAAAGGATAACAGAAGCCATTAGACAAATTTAATAATATAGTTTTCAAAAGAGATGGGGAATTTATAACCTATTTGTTAAATCATTTGTTTTGTGGAAGAGGACAATGAACTTGAAAATTGGAGAGAAAACAATATGACCCTAATTATCTTTTAAGGTATTCTAGAAAAGTCTCTCTGATAAATTTTGTATCAATAAGGGAAGATAAAATAATGAGATGCATATATAAACAGATTTGGGAGCACCATGTTAATGAAATGTAGTTGTACTCACATCAGTCTTCATCCATCATGATTAAATTGTCTTATACTTACTATGCTAATGGACATGATGAAGACAAGTCAAACAGGCACAATCCTTTTACAATGTTCATACAAACACAACAGAAAAACATACTGACCCAGAAATTTCTTCCATTGCATGGCTGAAGGCTTTCGTCTGTTAAAGCATTAATGTTACTGCTACTTTGCCTTCAAAACTTGTCATCAATCTGAAATCTCACTCAAAAATAAATAACTACCTTCAGTCTATAAGAACACTCTCTCAATGACTGTTGCTTCTCTGCCAATCCCATATTCAGTACCATGCTGATTTGAAGATCTATATTCCTATGTGAAGGTATCTAAATAATTTTGAACAAATCACCTAGACCAATGGTTCTAAATAATTTTGAACAAATCACCTAGACCAATGGTTCTCATGGTGTGGATCAGAAAATTATCATTGTCAGTGTGTACATTCCTGTAAAGTATACTGTCAAAGTAAGTATACTTATCCATAGCATTCAAAACTTGTTCATTTCTTTTAACCAATGGTACCACATATGGATGGTGTGGTGCTGGCTGATGGAGCACCTATATTTTCTTGATGTTAATTGTTAGCCCAAATTTAGCCCAAGCAGCAGTTGATTCATGCTCTGTAGCCTCTTAGCTTCAGAGTGCTCTCAGCTGCATTGACAGCTCAATTATCTGCAAACAAAAAATCATGCACCAGCACTACCTCCACTTTAAGTTTGGTTTGCAGCAGTAATTAGACTAGGGTTGAGTAAGCAACCACCTTTTTTAGACCCTTCCTCACACTTGGAGTTTAGCAGAGCTATCCTTAAAAGGCTGCTAAGAAACCCAGGTGGCTATTGAATCCCCACTGCTGCTTCCAGTGAGAATATGATCCTATACCTTGCTTATCACTACAGAACTTTGAGACAGGTAGAAATGGTAAATTGGCATGGGTGATATTTTTCGATTGTTGCATACATTGGATTTAAGTGAGGCAGAATTGCATAAAGTTGTCAGCCTCACTCTCTCTTTCATATCATCATTGTTCAGTGGAAGGACAGAGTCAAGATGATTGGTGATAATTCAAGATGCATTGTATGTCCTTTGTGTATTCAATATCTAACTAAGCTCTAATTACTCCAAAGAACACACTTCATCTACCTTCATGGCTTTTGGAACAAATTGTTGTCATGTACACATTCCACCAGGAGAAGTCTTCACATGTTTGGGGTAGATACCACCCCCTAACTCACCATAGCTTTTGAAACCCCTTGGTATCCCTCAACTTTATTTATCCCATCTTCCAAAATGGTTTACTAGGCCATTTTATGCTCCAGCTTCTTGGAGCCAGAGGTAAGTTGTGTCGATCAGGTAGACACCAAAGGTAGAAAGCAGCCCTTTAAAGGGCTGGGTAACACTCATTCCAGAGTTTCTAGTCTTCCCTGAATACAACCTACATCTTTTTGAAAATATGATTTATAAATGAATGATACAAATTAAAGAATTTTTCTTATTGAAATAAAATAGGATTGATTCTTGATATCTCCATGTGATGACATCTTTACAGTCTTCACTTCTGTAACCCAACTAAAGGTGCTACTGAAGGTGATCAAAGGCTATAATATATGAACATTCTTGGCCTTGTCTTAACCAGACTGAAGTCCAATATGTGTTTTTCCAAGGTACCTCCATAAAATTTCCTTCTCTTATTTCATCTCTTTCTCCCACCCTACTCCCATGATTTAAAATTAGATAAAAATTAGATTAAAAATAAATCAAAAAGGGAAAAAATGAGAAAGCAAACAAAACATAAGCAAACAACAAAAAGAGTGAAAATACTGTGTTGTAATCTACACTCAGTCACTACAATCCTCTTTCTCAGTGAAGATGGCTCTCTTCATCACAATGCCATTGGAACTGGCCTGAATCATTTCAATGTTGAAAATAGTTATGCCTATCAGAATTAGTCATCATATAATCTTGCTATATCTTCTGATTATACTCACTTCAATTAGCATCAATTCAAGTAAGTCTCTCCAGGCCTCTCTAAAATCATCCTGCTGAAGATCAAATTTTTTTCATTCTTCATTTATTCAAATCTGTTAGAAAGATATAATTTAGAAAAAATCTGAGTGGTATAATAACAATTATTTTTAAATTTTTTTAAAGTTTTTTGAACTCTGACCATTATAAGAAAACTAAGGCAAAGGAATGACCTAAAGATATTGTTTTGTTTACTGATGACAGAATGATGCAGCTCATTTTTCTTCAGTATTCTCCAACAAGGAGAATAATCTTCAGATTAAAAATTCTACGGAAAACATGATTAATTAAAGCCTAATGTAGAGGAACATAAATATATTCTATAAAATGTTCTAGTTGTTATTAAGGAGGAAGAACCACTTAAGAGCTAGCACTATGGAGGGCACAGAGCCAAGATAGTGGAGTGTAGGCAGATCTTTGTCTATGGTCTTCCTGGATTCCCTCATATCAATACAAGATCAAGCCTCTGAACTTGTTTTGGAATGCCAGAACCCACAAATATTTGGAGTATAACAAATTCCCAGGAGAAGATATTTTGGAAGAACTTCAGAAAAGTTCTGTTTCAATTAGGCATGGGGGGAAATGATTGAGCACAGGTACAGGCAAGGGACCCAGGAGAGAGTTACATCTACAAGCCAGGGAAGTCTACCAGGAGGCTCCTAATCAAAATACAGGAGTATTGGCTATTCTGTCCTGGTTCAGAAACCCCTGGATCAGCAGAATAGCTATGAAACAACCAATACAACTACAAAATGCAAATAGTGAGCCTTTGAACCCTAGAATAATGTGGGACTTGGACAGCCAAAAACAGCATGGGAAGAAAGCCAGCAACACTGATCAGAGGGCAGTGTATCTAAAGCCACTGTAGCCTTTAGAGGAAGTTTGGGGAAATCTTCTCTTTACACAAAGAACAGACATTAACTTAAATAAAAAAGCAAAAAAAGTATTCTGACCATAGATAGCTTTTATGGAGACAGGGCAAAACACATCTCAAACCCTTGGGGCACTAAAAAGAAAATGTATTCAGAACCCAAGGGTTTCCATCTCACAAGGCTGTCTTGGAAGAAGTCAAAAAGAATCTTAAAAGAGAGAAGAAAAATGTGAAAAGGAAATATGAAGTTTGCAGGAGGGATTGAAAAAGGAAATACAGAAATTATCTGAATAAAATTCCTTAAAAACAGATTTAGTGAAATGGAAAAGGGATATAACTCCTTAAAAATAGATTTGACAAAATGGAAAAACGAAAACAACTCCTTGAAAAACAGAATTTGTGAAATGGAAAAAAAAAGCCAATGAACAAAAAAAACTCATTTAAACATTCAATTGGCCAAATTCAAAAGGAGATTTATAAAGCTAACTGAAGAAAACAATTCACTAAAAATTAGAACTGGACAAATGTAAGTGAATGGTTCAATGAGACATCAAGAATCAGTGAAACAAAACTAAAAAATGAAAAACAAATAGAAAAAAAATTTAAAGTAACATCGTTGGAAAAAAAACTGACCTGGAAAATAGATCCAGCAGAAACCACTTAAGAATTATTGGATTATCTGAAAATGATGATGAAAAAAAGAGTTTAGACAATATCTTTCAAGTAGTCATGAAGGAAATCTGCCCTGATGTCCTAGAATCAGAGGGTAAAATAACTATTGAAAGAATTGACTAATCACCTGCTGAAAAAGACCCCAAAATGAAAACTCCAAAAAATATTATAACTAAATTTCAGAATTATCAGATCAAGGAGTCAGCAGAACAAGCAGTCAGAAAGTAAATATTAAGATATCAAGGAGTCACAATCAGGATTACCCAGTACCAACCAGCTTCCACTTTAAAATATGGAAGGGACTGGAATATGATACTCTGGAGGGCAAAAAAGCTTGGATTGCATCCAAGAATTAACTATCCAGCAAAATTAAGCATAATCTTTCAGAGGAAAAGATGGATATTTAATAAAATAGATGAATTTCATTTATTTTTGATGAAAAGGCTGAAGCTGAAAATTCAATTTTCAAATACATAACTCAAGAGAAGCATAAAAGTGTTAAAAAGAAAATAAAAAATAACCTATATTCCTTTAAAAAGTAAAAAAAAAAAGTTTATATCCCTATATGGGAAAATGATATGATTAACTCTTGAGAACTGTATCTCTGTTATGGCTACCCTTAGAGGGTGTAGGCATGATTTGACATTATTGTGATGATTTAAAAATTAGAATTAAAAAGGAATTGAATTGGAAGAAGAGGGAAAGGAACATAAAATGGAGTAAATTACATTTCATAAAGAGGCAAAAGGACCTTTTGCAAGTGAGTGAAAGAAGGGAAAAGTAAGAACATTGTGTGAACTTTAATTTTATTGGATTTGGATCAAAGAAATAATATTAGACATATTTAGTTTCATAGAGAAACTTATGGGATAGGGAAACAGGAGAGGGAAAGGAAAAGGAAAGAGGGAGGGTAATAAAGGAGAATAGAAGTAGAAGGGGAAACGCTATAAGAAATGGGAGATCGTGCTGTAAAAGGGTAAGGCTGTTTAAGTGAGGTGGTGGTCAGAATCAAAGCATGAGGGAAGAGCGAAAAGGGAAAAGGAAAGAAAAAATTATAGTTTGGAAAAAAAAAAAGAGTGGGAAATACAGTTAGTGAGTATAACTGGGAATATTCTCCCATAAAATGGAAGCAGATAGCAGACTGTTTTAAGAGCCAAAAATTCTACAATATGTTGTTTACAAGAAACATATTTAAAGCATAGTGATACATATAAAGTAAAGGTAAAAGGCTGGAGTAGAATCTATTATGCTTCAGGGTAAACATATTTTATATCAATAGATGCAGAAAAAGCATTTGACAAAATTCACCACTTATTCCTATTTAAAAAATGAGAGAGTATAGGAATACATGGAGTTTTCCTTAAAATGATCAGTTGCATCTATGTAAAACCATCAACAACTATCACATGTAATGGGGATAAACTAGAACCATTCTCATTAAGATCAGGGGTAAAACAAGATTCCCTCCTATTATCATTACTATTCAATATTGTATTAGAAATATTAACTTTACAAATAAGAATAGAAAATGAAATTAAAGGAATTGGAGTAAAGAAAACCAAATAATATGATGGTATAAATAAAGTACTTTAGAAAATAAGTTAAAAATCAATGACAAACAATTGACAACTTTTGCAAAGTTGCAGAATAAAAATAAATCCACATAAATCATCAGCAGTTCTATATACTACCAACAAAGTCCAGCAGCAAAAGATACAAAGAGAAATTACATTTAAAATAACTGTAGATAATAAAAATGAAAATTCTACCTAAATTAATGTACTTATTCAATACCAAACCCACCAAACTCCCAAGAAATTATTTACAGAGCTAAAAAAATAATAATTATAATAAAGTTCATCTGGAAGAACAAAAGATCAAGAATTTCAAGGGGATTAATGAAAAAATGCAAATGAAGGTGCTCTAGCTATACCAGACCTAAAACTATATTATAAAGCAATGGTCATCAAAACTGTTTGTTACTGGCTAAGAAATAAAGTTGTCGATCAGTGGAATAGGTTAAGTTCACAAGACACAATAGACAGTGACTATAGTAATGTGGTGTTTGATAAACTCAAAGATCCCAGCTTCTGGGATAAGAACTCATTATTTGACAAAAATTGCTGGAAAAATGTGAAATTAGTATGGCAGAAACTAGACATTTACCCATCCCTAACAACCTATACCAAGATCAGGTCTAAATGATTCATGATTTAAATGCAAAAAGTGATACTATAAGCACATTAGAGGAAAAAGGGATAGTCTAACTCTCAGGTCTGTGGAGAAGGAAGGAATTTGTGGCCAAAGAAGAAATAGAGTGCATTATGGAATGCAAAATGGATAATTTTGATTATATTAAGTTAAAAAGGTTTTGTAGAAATATAACTAATCAGACAAGATTAGAAGGAAAGCAGTAAGGTGGGGGGGAAATTACATCCAAGGGTTCTGATAAAGGCCTCATTTCTAAAATATGCAGATAATTGCCTCAAATTTATAAGAATACAAGCTATTCTCCAATCAATAATTACTCAAAGGCTATACACAGACAATTTTCAGATAAAAAAATTAAAACCATTTCTAGTCATATGAAAAAATCCTCTAAATCACTATTGATTAAAGAAATGCAAATTAAGACAACTCTAAGGTGCCACCACATACCTCTCAGACTGGCTAAGATGATGGGGAAAATATTGATGAATATAGATGGGGTTGTGAAAAACTGGGACTCTAATATTGTTGATGGAGTTGTGAACTGATCCAACCATTCTGGAGAGCAATTTGGAACTATATTCAAAGAGCTATCAAATTGTACATACCTTTGATCCAGGAATATCTCTACTGGATCTGTATCTCAAAGAGATCATAACAAAGAAAAAAGGGCCCACATGTGCAAAAATATTTGTAGCAACCATTTTTGTATTGCAAGGAATTGGAACTGAGTGAATGCTCATCAGTTGGAGAATGGCTGAATAAATTATAGTATGAATGTTACTGAATAAGAAATGATCAGCAAGATGATTTCAGAAAGATCTGGAGAGACTTACAAGAATTGATGCTTGGTGAAGTAAGTAGAAACAACAGAACATTGCGCATAGCTACAAGATTATACAATGCTTAATTCTGATTGATGGATGTGGTCCTTCTCAGCAGGGAAGTAATTCAGGCAGTTCCAATAGTTTTGTTATAGAGAGCCAGCTGCACCCAGGAAGAGGATTGTGAGGACTGACTGGATCCCAAAATAGTATTTTCACTTTTGTTGTTGCTGTTTGATTGAATTTTGTTTTCTTTCTCATTTTCCCTGTTTTGATCTGATTTTTTTTGTTCAACATGATGATTGTAAAAATATGTTGTGGAAGAATTGTACATGTCAAAGATACATTGGATTACTTGCCATTTAGGGGAGGAGATGAGGGGAAGGGAGGGAGGAAAAAATTTGGAACACAAGGTTTTACAAGGGTGAGTGTTAAAAACTATGCATGTGTTTTGAAAATAAAATCTTTATAACAATTTTTAAAATGAAAAAAACATTTACAAAAAACGAGAGCTAGAATTACTTTTGTTTTTATTTAGTAGCTTTGAGTCATGTCTGACTCTTTGTAACTCTCATTGGGATTTTATTTACAAAGATATTATAAGTGTTTAGCCATTTCCTTCTCCAATTCAATTTGCAGATGAGAAAACTGAAACAAATAGAGTTAAGTGATTTGCCCAGAGTCACACAGTTAGTAAGTATCTGAGGCCAAATTTCAATTCCTAAAAACTCTGATTTGGAAACTGAATGAAAAGTAAACACATCCTGGAAAGTCCAATCGGAGGGCCAAATGTAGATTATAAATCAACAAGCATTCATTATACACTATTATGCTAGGCATTGTGTTTGATGATTGGTATTAAAAGGCAAAAATAAAATAGTTCTTTTTCTCAATGGGGCATTCATTCTAACTGATGAGGTAACATGACAGCAGGGACATGTAAAAACAATTATGAGCTAATAACAAGATAGCATTAAAGGGGAATACACTAAAGTGAGGTGGGGAGATGAGTGTGAGTAAATCAGGAAATGCTTCCTGAAGAAAGTGATGCTTGATCCAAATTTTGACATAATTCAAGGATTCTAAGCATCACAGCTGGACAGGGAGAGATTTGTGAATGTAAGGAACAATATGTGGAAATGCATGGAAATAAGACATATTGTATGTAACTATATGTAATTCACAATATGCTAAAGGCCAGGGAAGTACTGTGTAATAAGTGTACAAAGGTAAGATATTATCAGCTTGTGAAAAGCTTAATGCCAAAGGAGTGAATTTATTCCTAGAGGTAATAGTGAAGCATTGTATATGAACAGTATGAGAAGGATAATGTCAGATTTGCATTTTAGAAAATCAGTTTAGTAGCTCTCTAGAAAATGGACTGAAATAGAATGAGATTAAGTAGAATCACCAAATAGTAGACCATTATAATTGTCTTTTTCCAGGAGAAAGGTAACAAAAACCTAAAAGAGTGTGGTAATTATGTATGAATATATAAAATGGAACATATATGAAAGAGATTGTAGAATTTAAAATGATATTCGATAGCTTATTGACTATAGGGGCAAGTGTAAGTGAAGAAGCAAGGATTCTATGAAGGTTGTGAACCTAAATAACAATATATGGTTTTCTCTTGACCAAAAAAAAAAATGGAAATTCAGATAATGTTGGCTTTGATAAAAAGAAGAGTTCTGATTTAATGATATTGAATAAGAGATGTGTATGGAAAATTAAGTCTAAGACATTCAATAGATTTTTGCCTATGTGTAATTTCATGCTGCTCAAGAGGGAGATTATGGCTGGATAAATAGATCTGAGTGATCTAGGATAAATTAACCCATGCAAACTAATGATTTAAAAAAAGAGAAAAAAATCAAGAAAAAAAAGACTCAAAATATTAGCCTTAAAGTTACAATCAAAGTTAGTTGGAAACTTGGTTGGTGATTCAACAAAGTAGGTTGATCAGGAATGGCCAGAGAGGAGAAACATAAATAAAAATCAATATCTTGAAATCTCAGAGAAGAAAGATTATGCAGGAGGTAGGTGTGATCCACATATAAAATGATCCAGAGAATTCAAGAAGACAGGAAAATGAGAAAAGAACATAGATATTGTCACTAAAAAAAAACAAAGTAAACAGGAAATGAAATTAGTAGCAATAAAGGTAACAACAATAAATGTAAGAGAAAGGTAGATAAGAAATTAGTCTTAGTTAACTTGTCTTCAGAAGACAGAAGTAGAAAGCATGTATAGAGGTTAGAAGCAGATTTTTTTTTCTAGAAGGAATAAGATTTTAATGATGACAGCAATCCAAAAGTATAAAAAGGAAAGGTAAGGAGTTCTCCCTCACTGAATATATTCAAGGGAATGTAAATAATTAAGACAACTATACTATTCTATTACCATAATTAATGTATGTTAATGATAAGAAAGGACTCTTAATAACATGCAAAAACCCACTATCATGTCCTCTTTAACAGAAAGATATGGATGACATACTTTACAAACTAAACAATGAAACAAAGCTGGAGAATGCATCTAATACTTGTAGAGTTATATAAATATTTGAATTTAAATTCAGTCCAACAGAAAAGGAGTAGATATAACTAGACTGAAAGTCATCTTCAAAGGATCTGAATTCTTTAAATGATTATAAACTCAGTATGAATTAATTAGCTGCACAATGCAGTTGCCAACAGAGTAAATAAAATTGTAGGTTGCATTCATAGAAGTAATGTCTAGACAAGGTGAGGGAAAAGTCTCATTGTATTTCATACTGGCTATGAGACCTATAAAATATGTTCTGTTCTATTTGTCAAACTTTAAGGGGGTGTATGCAAAAAGGATGAGCAAGATGAAAAGGTGACTTGCTGGAAGAGTATTTAGATTGGCAGGAAAGGTGACACTTGATTATAGGATTCAAATGCTTAAATGACAATCATATGGAAGAGAAAAATAGACGCATAGCAATATTGCAATACTAAAATCACGGAGAGATAGAAATGTTTAAATATGAAGAAAACTCTGAAAGAGTTATCTAAAAGATAAGAAAGACTCATTCTAATTTACTTTAATTTTCTCTTCGTTCTTACTGCTCAGCATTCATCATCTTCTCAGTGGTTTCTATATGACTGACTTGACTTTGCCATTTGAAGTATGTTCAAGTGCATGTCTTACAGTTAATTCATATTGAGGTTGCAATCACCTAAAGCCCCAAGGTCCTTTTCAGATGACTTGAAATCTAGCTAAGTCTACTCCATCCTTTACTTCTGCTATTAATCAGACTCAAATTCAAGTACTTAAATAATCAACTGTACAACTATGAGATACTCCCTTTAGTTTGATATACTGAATTGGTAGGTAGTCAGCATATACCTTAAACAGACAGAATATCTGGGAGGCCCCTGAAATTCCATTCTGACAGTTGCCATCAGTTCTCCTTCTAGTCCTAGTTTGGAACCTAAGTGCTATTGAGACCTAGGTCAATCCTTAGTATAGGGGCAGTTGCTACTTGCGAATGATAAGCAGTTTGGACCACTTAATCAATCAAGTTCCTTTACAGTTTGAAGATTCTCTAATTCTTTGCTCTAGTCCTCTGCTGGGATATTTTATAGTCCTGATAATATTTCTTCCAAAGCTTTGTGTTCTGCTTTAGGGGCCTTTAGGTTTGTCTGGAATGTACTGCCAAGTAGGCATCATAATTTGTCACTTTCCCAAAAGACACATTGGTATTCAGCATTTGTTTCTCTGCTTCCTTGGCAATCACTAAAAAATTGCTGCCTATGTAGTAGATCCAGGGGCAGCTTCCAGGTCTACATTTCCAATGACAGAATTAAGACTTTAGCATTTTTTCCTAATAAGCTTGTGGGTGACCTCAGGTTTACAGAATCATTGTGGATTCATATTTTTACTTTGAAAAAATGTACTTATTAAACAGAATCAAAAAAGAGTTGCAAAGGATTGTAGAGATAATTTGGTAGTGTTCTGTCATTTCACAAGGAGTAAACCAAGGCCCAGAGAAGTTCAATGACTTAGTGCGATAGGCTGGAGCCTTTGCCTAGTCTTTTAGATGCCCAGTTCAATATTCTTTCCATAAAACGTTTCCTCAATAATATGGAAATAAAATAATATATTATAGTATTTAAATATAGAAGAAGTTTGTGGCAGCTCTTTTGTAGTGGCTAGAAACTGGAAACTGAATGGATGCCCATCAATTGGAGAGTGGCTGAATAAATTATGGTATATGAATGTTACGGAATATTATTGTTCTGTAAGAAACGACCAGCAGGACGATTTCAGAGGGGCCTGGAGAGACTTGCATGAACTAATACTCAGGGAAGTGAGCAGAACCAAGAGATCATTATTCAAGACAACAACAATACCATATGAGGATCAGTTCTAATGGACATCACTCTCTTCAACAATGAAATGCTTCAAACCAGTTCCAATTGTTCGGTGAAGAGAGCCATATACACCCAGAGAGAGGGATGTGAAATGTGGACCACAACATAATATTTTCATGTTCTCTATTGAGGTTTGCTTGCATTGTATTTCCTTTATCAGATTATTCTTTCTTGTAGATATGATTTCTCCTGCACAAAAAAAATGATGCAATAACTATACATATATTCGATTTCTTAAGTATTCTAACATAATTATCATGTAGTGGATATCCTGCCATCTAGGGGAGGGGTGGGGAGTAGGGGGGAAAAATTGGTAACAGAAAGCTTTGTAAGGGTTAATGTTTAGGAATTACCCATATATATGTTTTGCAAATAAAAAGTATTAATAAAATAAAAAAAAAATCTAGAAGAAGGATCATTTTATATATACTCTCTTATTATTTAATATATCAATTTAATATATCTTTTAATATGACTGTATTTCCCAACTAGATAATAAGGGCCATGAGAGCAAGGGCAATGTATTATCTAAACTTTCTAACTCTTCTAGTATCTGGGAACTGTTGTGCATATAACAAATAAAAAATGTTTTTGATTGACTAACAAATTATTAAATATGTGTGTATACACACAAATACACACACACACACACATGCACACATTTATTTTACTACGCATTTCAAAAAGGCAGATATATATTTCCATTTACTTTGTTCCCATGGCTTGTGTTGCTATTTCTGGTTAGCTGAATTTTGAAGAGTTTCTGGGAATTCAAGGTGGGGTGGGGGACAGGAATGCTCTGCTCAATCATATAGCTAATTTGCTACAATCTTAGGCATAATTACACAAAAATTGCTGGAAAATATTGGAAGTTCTATCCTCTACTCCATCATTCATTCAGAGAAAACCAACTATAGTGTTATGATAGTTATTCATAGGAAAGAAAATCTAAAATTAACACAAACATATGCATATATACATATATATAAATATACATTAATATTATATATTACATATATTGACAATATATACATGTATACATATGTGTGTATATATGCATATTCTCTAAGTAGAAATTACTGTTACCTTATTATATATCCTAGAATTTAATGATCCTTTTATAAAATTATCTGTGCAAATGACTTTTCTTTCTTATTAAAATATAGCACTACTCTATCTAAAGGGAGAGGCCATGTCTTTTAATATTTGTATCTCCCTGGTATCAATTAAACTGTAAGCACAGGATAAACACACTTAGTAGTGTTTGTTGAATGAATGAGCGAATAAATGAATGAATGAGTGAATGATAACTATAGCACTAAGAAAGAGTAAAAAAGACTCAATATGTTTTCTATAAAATTATTTAAATAATTACTTCAGATATTCTATTAAATTACTAATGCTGATAAATATACACATAATGGCATATATTAATGGTTATGTACTGATATATATGTGTGTTTGTGTGTGTATTAAGCTTATATACACACATATATACAAATACAGACATTTCAGTTTATGAGGGAAAAATGCTCAATATGGGAAATATTAGAGCCAGAGATAGGTAGATAGCATGTATGTATATATGTGTGGGTATATATGTATATGCTTTGCATGTCTATCTATATATGCTTACATATATGGGAATGTATAAGTAGGTATATATGGGTACATATGCTGTGAATGTACATATGTGTGTGAATAATATCTAGCACTTTATCCCTATAAGCTGGTACACAGACACACAATTATAGATAGATGGATAGATAAATGTATGTATATACATAGATATACATACATAAACCTCAGCATATAACATATCAGTTTAATGATATTTATTGGTACATATGAATTAAAATTTACCAGAATCACATATATGCAATAATATTATGTTATAATATACTTATGTAACATACATATAATAATAATAGTATAATAAAAATGATAATTAACACAATTACTTATCATTAATTTATAATCATAGTGGTATAATCTAGTATATGAAATACATATGATACACACATACATATTTACACACATAATTTCTCTATAATCATGAGTAGGAATATAATAAGGTATATAGAACCTTGGGCAGAATATTTTTCATTTTTACATTATTGTTTAATGTGTTCTTTCTAATACTGCAGTCATCATTCATTTATTTTGTGACTATCCTGCGTCTCAATCATAACTAATACAAAGAAGATATAAATATCAAGAAGTGGAAAGACAAAGAGTCTCCTCTTACAAAGGGCATGACTATATTCTAGTAAGTGAGAAAAGAAACATTTGTATATATAAGTTCATAAAAAGAGTCCTAAATTCTGAAATGTCTACAACTAAGTATTATTTGTACTAGAGAATCAGGAAACATTTCAAAGGTACCAAAAACGTCCCATCCTTATGTAAAAGAAATCTCTAAATGGAATAATGTATAGAGTGCAGGACTGAAAGATTGGGAAATGTGACTTTTAATCCTTCCTTAGATACTTATTTGCTACATAAGTCTTGCAAAGTCATACTACCTCAATTTTTTCACTATAAAATGGCAACATAAGAGCATCTTTCTTTCAGGGTAAATTTGAGTCTCCCATAAAATTTAATATCGAAAACCTCAATGCATTGTAGAAATGCTAGCAATTATAACTATCATCATCATCATCATCATCATCATCATCATCATCACTCTCCTTATCTTGCCCTCATCTTTTTTGTTGGAGTTCAGATAAAAAGAAAATCCTCTATTAAGTTGCCATATAATTTTATTACTTATACTTAATGTTCTGTGAACTTTGGAAAATGTGGATAAAATAATTACTTTCTTGTAATTGAATAGCAAATTTGATTAGTTATTTTTGGTGTGCTTACTGTGATAGTCTTAAGTGGAGCAGGGAATATCACTAGAAGATGAAATCTTAAGATAAATAAAAGGGAATGACTTAGATAAGAAAAAGTGAGAATTTAACAAAAGAGTGGGAAAATAGGCAGTGACATATCTGGAGGAAAATAGGAAATTGAAATAGAGACATTCAATGCATAGGAGACAACTCAAAAATAGTAATATGAAAGAAGGACAAGAGGTTACAGGGACCACCCAACTACATATGCACAGCTTACAGGTAATATACCATTGACAAAGCCTAGACTGACAGGCAGGAGATGATTTGGCTACACAAAAGGATGGGAGATCATCATCAATCTGTGTATGATTCCCAGAAGAGTATTCTCACCACTGCAGTGTCTATGACCTGCTTTTGATTTTGACATTTGTGATATGCCTGCTTCAAAAGCTGACCAAGGCCGTCACATCAGGGGACAGGCTTTAGATTAGTAGAAGAAAAACAACCATAGTTAAGTCTCCAGCATTATAATTTTTTAAATCCTTCAGTATGTTACTATATGCTTTTTATTATTTTATATTTAATATTCTTTGACCTATTGAACAGGTATATAACATAATTGCTGTCTTGTAATTGAATCACAAATTTGAATAATTATTGTTGGTTTGTGACTATAATAGCCTTCTCAAGCAAAGAGTGAATATTATTAGAATATTTAAATTCAGAAATAAAATTGCTTTTACAATAATATATATATACATGCATATATACATATAGATCTACATATACACTCACATATATAACACATACATATATATGGTATATATATATATGTGTGTGTATATATACATACATATATAGACATTGCACATATATATGTATATGCATCTATATCTATACATACAGATTGTATAAATCTACCTCTACACATACACATGTAGTTATATTTCTATATCTGTACAATTATATATATATATATACATATATATAATATACATACTTTTACATCTATGTACACACACAAACAAATGTATATACATATATATATATGCATATATATATATAAATCTACATTTACACACACATATGAAAGTCCTTTTTGCCTCTCCTCTTCTAAAAAAGAGACAATCTACATTTCAGTTAAGGGATGACTGAAATATTGATTTAACAACATTTCTTTTGTCCTGCATCTATTTTCATGTGAGAAGTCTCCTTGTGCTACATGTTCCTTAATTTTAATTGCCCAATTAGCCCGGTCCTGCCTTATTCATTCTTAACAGGAGCATGCTGGTCAGATCACTTTAGTCGACAGCACAACACTTAGGCCTGGCAATTTACCCATGTGTAACCAGAAAGCAAATTATATTGCTGACTTTTAAAGTGGTATTGTGGAAGTACTAACAGATCTGGAGACTAAAAGTAACGAAAAGCAAAGATTGATGTTAAGACCCCATTATTGATTTGCTCATTAATGTATTTTGTATTATTCTCTTCAAGGGGACTCTGTCAGAATGTATCCTTTCATTGCATGCTATGTGTCTCTTTGACTTGAAGAATCTACATGTTGAGGGGGAGCACAGAGAATTGTGAAAATTTCTATCTATTCTACTAGTTGCAGAAAACTAGGTACTGATTATTTCTTTAGGAGACAAAGACAGAGACAAATGTAACGAGACAGAGACAGAAGAGAGGTTGAGAGACATATATCAAGAGGCAAAGATGGAGACAGTTTGAGACAGAAAGAGAAAACACTTCACAGATATTCTATTGACATCAGATACTATTATAGATTACATCATATCTAAGTACTCACATTCTGTGTGATTAGTCAGTCTTATTCATAAGGTCATTTCAAGAGATTATTGTTCAATATGCCAGGGGCATTTCTTTTTTGCTGGACTCCTAAGGGTATAGTATTATAGAACATTTTAATGCAAAATTGAGTGCTGCTACTATATAAATTGATGAAATTCTTATGAATCTCCAACTTTTCCATCAGCAGTGAACAACTAATTAATTCAAGGTTCATTTGATAAACTTGGTAGAACAGAACATAAAATTTTATCTGCAGTGTGAATTTTTGACCATGTATTTGTCAAACTTCTACTTTAATTCCCCAAAGGAAAAAAATATGCCTCCAGGTGTTTCAAACATTGTCTGATTAAATATTTTTCTATTAATAAAACAATATAAGCAAAAACTAAACTTCTACAAGATGTCTAAATAGTATTTCAAAGCTGAATTGGCCATGTAGTGAATTTGAAACAGAGCAAAAAATAAAATAAAATTTGTCCCAAGTGATACTACTTATTTTTTTTAAATTGGCAATAGATATGATGGGAATGTCACTATTTCACCTTGAAATTTTTCATTTGCATATTTAATAAAGGTAACAAAATAAATATTTTTTGAATATTGAATAATTTGGAATACAGACATTTGTCTGTTTGATTCACTGCTGTCTGTCTCTACAAGTATACATCCCTGGGGGAGCCAATAACTGTTTTGGAGCAATCTACATGAGTCATGGAAAACTGGTCCATTCACTGATTCTATTGTGGCAATATGGTGTAGATCTTGTTATTGTGATACCTAATGCAAACTTTTTTATTGAGGAAACTAATAGTATCAGGAATAGCAACAAGATAAGTTTAAGGATGTTTTGTAAAGCCAGGTAATTTTTTTTTTATTTTTTAACAACAATGGGAACTACATGGACCAGTTTTCAAAAGTAGAACTCTGCCTCTGTAGTATGAGAAAGAAAGAAAGAAAGAAAAGAAAGAAAGAAAGAAAGAAAAAGAAAGAAAGGAAGGAAGGAAGGAAGGAAGAAAGAAAGAAAGAAAGAAAGAAAGAAAGAAAGAAAGAAAGAAAG
>JAJPUD010013737.1:0-15021 GCA_023553655.1 Myrmecobius fasciatus
CTCTCTGGGGCCTTATTTCCTATCTAGAATATGATTTCTTTTAATTAGATCTTTTTATTCTTAGAATATATACATGGATAATTTTCAACATTCACCCCTACAAAACACTGTGTTCTATTTTTTTTTCCCTCCTTCCCCCTCTCCCCCCCCCCGGTCACCTAGTTGGCAAGTAATGCAAGATATATTAAACATGTGCAATTCCTCTATACCTATTTCCACAAATATCATGCTGCACAAGAAAAATCAGATTAAAAAGGAAAAAATGAGAAGGAAAACAAAACATAAGTAAACAACAACAAAAAGAGTGAAAATGCCATGTTGTGATTCATACTCAGTTCCCATTATCCTCTCTCTGGGAGCAGATGACTTTATAACAAGATCATTGGATCATCTCCTTGTTGAAAAGAGCCACGTCCATCAGAATTGATCATTTTATAATATTGCTGTTGTCGTGTACAATGATTTCCAGGTGTTGCTCATTTCACTTGGCATCAGTTCATGTAAGTCTCTCCACACCTCTCTGAAATCATCCTTCTGATTGTGTCTTATAAAATAATAATATTCCATAACATTCATAAACAATAACTTATTCAGCCATTCTCCAACTGATGGTCATCCACTCATTTTCCAGTTTTTTGCCACTACAAAAAGGGCTGCCACAAATATTTTTGCACATGTGGGTCCCTTTTCCTCCTTTAAGAACTCTTTGGGATATAGGTCCAGTAGAAACACTATATGCACAGTTTGATAACCGTTTGAGCATAGTTCCAAATTACTCTCCAGATGTTGAATGAGTTCACAATTACACCAACAATGTATCAGCATTCCTATTTTCCCACATCCCCTCCAACATTCAATATTATCTTTTACTGTCATCTTAGCCAATCTTAAGAGATGTATAGGGGGACCTCAGAGTTGTTTTAATTTGCATTTCTCTTATCAATAGTGACTTGGAACATCTTTTCATATGACTAGATATAGTTTCAATTTCTTCATTTGAAAATTGTCTGTTCATATCTTTTGACCATTTATCAGTTGGAAAATGGCTTAAATTCTTATTAATTTGAGTCAATTCTCTGTATATTATAGAAATGAAGCCTTTATCAGAACCCTTAAATATAAAAAAATGTTTTTCCTATTTATTGCTTCCCTTCTAATCTCATCTGCATTAGTTTTGCTTGTATGAAAACTTTTTAACTTAATATAATCAAAATTATCCATTTTGTATTTAATAATATAGTCAAGTTCTTCTTTGACCACAAATTCCTTTCTTCTTCACAGATTTGAGAGGTAAACAATCCTTTATCTTTTTAATTTGCTTACAATATTACTCTTTATATCTAAATCACAAACTCATTTCGATTTTATCTTGCTGTATGGTGTTAGGTGTGATTCAATGCCTGGTTTCTGCCATACTAATTTCAAATTTTCCCAGCAGTTTTTGTCAAATAGTGAGTTCCTATCCCAAAAGGTATTTGGGTTTGTCAAACACTAGATTACTATAAATAATGACTATTTTACCTGGGAACCTAACCAATAACACGGATCAACTACTATATTTCTTAGATAGTACCACATGGTTTTGATGATTGCTGCTTTATAATATAGTTTTAGGTCTGGTACAGCTAGACCAAATTAATTTGCTTTTTGTTTCATTAATTCCCTTGAAATTCTTGACCCCTTTGTTCTTTCAGATGAATTTTGTTACTATTTTTCTATCTCTGTGAAATAATTTCTTGGGAGTTTGATTGGTATGGCAGTGAATAAGTAGATTAATTTAGGTAGTATTTTCATTTTTATTATATTAGCTCAGTCTAGCCATGAGTATTTGATGTTTTTCTAAGAGATTAGATCTGACTATATTTGTGCGGAAAGTGTTTTGTAATGGTGTTCATATAGTACTTAACTTTGCCTTGGCAGGAAGGATCTCAAATATTTTATATTATCTACAATTATTTTAAATGAAACATCTCTTTATATCATTTGCTGCTGAACTTTGCTGGTAATATATAAAAATGCTGATGATTTATGCGTATTTATTTTGTATCATGCAACTTTATTAAAGTTGTGAATTGTTTCTAGTAGTTTTTCAGTTGATTCTCTAGCATTCTCTAAATATACCATCATTTCTTCTGTAAAGAGTCATAATTGGGTTTCTTCCTTTCCTATTCTAATTCCTTTCATCTCTTTTTCTTCTCATTGCCAAAACTAATATTTTTTTAGGGAGCTGATTAGTAGCTTGTTCAATTTTTTAATGGGATTTTAAAATAATTTGTTTCCTCTTCTATTAATCTGGCCATCTATATTTTTGTAAATTTTCATCCATTTTCCTTATATTGCCATATTTAGGGGCATACAGTTGGGCAAAATAATTCCTAATTATTGTTCCAATTTCCTCTTCATTTTTGGAAAGTTCATCCTTTTCATTTTTGATACTAATGATTTTCTTCTTTCCTTTTCCTGAAAAATTAACAAGAGAACATTGTGAAATGGGGACCAATTCATATCACCCTCGAGGGCTTCTTCTAGAAATGATCTGCTTTTAGTGTCCTTAGGGTTTTAAATCTGTTCTTCTCTTTCTCCATAAACACATCTATAGTCAGAATTGTTTTTACTTCTCTCCTCATTTTTTCACAAGATTGAGGTCTGCTTTTAAGGCAAAGGAGAGACTGTCCAAGCTTCTTCTACAGGCCACAATGGCTGCTCTGGGTCACTGCTGACTAACTTGAGGTGTTAGATGGGCATGGCCAGGTTACAATATTCTGGGATTTAGGGCCTTATTATTTGCCTTTTGTATGTGTATTGGATGTCTTACAAATAATTTGCTGATCTACTGGCTTGCAACCAGAACAGAGTAGCCAACAATGCTAAAATTTCCTCCAGGCAAATTCCCCATTTCCCAGAGCCCACACTATCCTAGATCCCTGAGCTCCACCTATCCTTGGTGTCTCCCTCTGGGCCCAATAGAAACAGACGTTTTCTGAAGTTCTTCCAAAATATATTCTGCTGGAAATTTTACAATACAAATATTTGTGGGTTCTGTCACTCCAAAACCATTTCAGAGGCTTGATTGGACATTCATCAGGTAGAGGTAAGATAAAGACATGTCTCCTCTCTGCCATCTTGGCTCCACCCCCACTATAAGAAGTTCATCAAAATAACTTATAACTAATGCATATGATTATAAGCATTATCAAGTTAGATAATGTATGTAAATGTGAATTGTTAACATTAATTTGTTTTGCCATTTACTTCATGTATGGTATTCAGTCAATCACTTAGCTCTCTAGACCTCATTTTCCTCATCTGAAAAATAATGAAGATGGACTAGAAATTTTCATCATCTCTTTCATCTCTAAATCTGTATTTTTTTGATTCTTACTACTCTAAATCAATGACATTATGATCAATACTATTAAGTACTTAAAGCCACTAGGCTACCATCTATCATCTGGTCTTACTGAAGTAGTTCATTATTGGATTGAATTATGATCATCCTAGATATCTAACTTATTTACAGGCATTCACTTGGGTTATTCAGACCATGATTCATTTTTAGCTGGTTCCTTATTCCTTTTCATTTTGGGGTGAGCAGTGTGACAGAAAGGATAGATTCTTGGCAACAGGAAGGCTTAAGTTCCAATCTTAATTCAAGTGGCCATAAGTTTATAATTTAACCCCATAGTGATCTAGGCACTTCATTGAGGCTTTAAATTGCCTCATATGCACTGAAGAAAGGAATTCCTATTCTAAAAAAAATCACAGGTACATACCCAAACAATGCTCAATTTACCCTCTTGTGGGTATCAACCCCTCTCTAATGCTTATCCTACATTCTTGCAGGTTGGGTACACTGAAAAATGATTACTCAAGTTCACAGTGCTTTGTATCTAAATTCCTAAAATTATAGCTCAATAGTTACCACCATTTTTATTATTTCTAATAGTCTGAAGACACAATTTTAACGTATTACCAAGATGTCTTTGTAAGAATAGGAATTATAAAGCAATCTACCCATAAACCTGGGATCCACTCTCACACACATTATCAGTGAGTAGAAAGAGGAGGGATACATTAGTAATAAAATAGATTTATGGAGTAAATGCTGGTTCCAAGAAACAAATACCTCTCACATAGAAGTACTTAATGTTATTTCCCTTCCTGAGGCAGTGTAACCTTGGGCATAATATCTACTGTGCTTCTTGGACCATTTCTTCTCCTTAGCTTGGGTCCTGAGAGCAGTGAATTGTTCTTGGAGAGGTCACGCTGCTCAGAGCTGCCTCTTTCCCTGAATGATTCATATACAGAGTTTCTTAGGGCAGGAGGAGAGAGTACAACCATGTATTAAGTGTCCCTACCTTTAGGGTTTTATAAATGTTAACTAAATTGATCCTTACAACAACCCTGTGAGATGGATGCTATAATGTTTCCCTTTTTAGAGTTGAGCAAATTGAGTCAGGTGAAGTGATATACCTAGACTTATTTATCTTGTATGTATATAAGTCTGGATTTGAAACTGTCTTCTTGACTCTGGATCAGCAACCAAAGATGTGTCTGTTCCTTTGATCAGACAAAAATTACCCATCCTTTAATTCCATTAAGCTTTCTTGAAGAGCTTTAAAGCACATAAAGAAACAACAATGGATTGTAGATGTTATTTATTTGTTTGTTTATTCATTCATTCATTTGTTTATTTTTATAATCTATTTAATATTTCAGTTTTGTAGTTGATACCTATCCCTTAACTTCAGTAATTTTCATAACTGGAATTGGGGGGAATAAATTTGCCTAGAGTATTTTATTCTGTTCCCTTTCTCGCAATATGGAGGAAAAGCAAATACTAAGAATTTTCTGTATGGCAACACCTACAAAAAGCAGCAACAAAACAAAAATTAAATGTTAAAATGATTGAATTTAGCCTGACTAGTTTTACTTTGCTCTAAATACCTTCAAGGAAAGTTTAATGGCATACTAAGACTTTCTAGCAATATCGAAAAAGAATAATGAATTTAGGATCCAAAGGACTGGATTTAAATCTAATTTCTGTAACATTATCTGAGGGATATTAGAAAATTCATTTTAAAAACTAGGCCTCAGTTTACTCATTTATAAAATGAAGGAGTTTGGCTGAAGCACTTGCAAAGCTATTTCTGGCTCTATTTCAGCATATTAGTGTAGAAAAACTTGCAAGGGTCTCTCAATTCTACACATGAAATTGCTAGAGATAGTGCTTCTCCACAATTATACTGTGCCAAAATATTTAACTTTATTTGATTTTTTTCTTTATGTTTTAAGAAGTTCAAGGCCATTTTCTTTTTTTTTTCTATTAAAGCTTTTTATTTTTCAAAACATATGCATGCATAATTCTGCAACATTAGACTTTGCAAAACCTTGTGTTCCACTGTTCTCCCCTTCTTTCACCCCCTTCCTCTAGATAGCAAATACTCCAATATATATTAATCATGGTAGAAATATATATTGATTTCAATATATGCATACATCTTTATATAATTATCTTGTTGTACAAGAAATATTAAATCAAACCAGAAAAGAAAATGATAAAGAAAATAAAATGCAAATAAACAGCAACAAAAAACAGCGTGAATGCTATATTGTGAAACACACTCAGTTCTCACAGTCCTTTTTGGGTATAGATGGCTTTTCATACAAGATCATTGATACTGGCCTCAGTTTTCTCATTGTTGGAAAAAGTCATGTACATCAGAATTGATTGTCATATAATATGGTTATTGCTGTGAACAATGATTTCCTGGTTCTGTTCATTTCACTTGGCATCAGTTTGTGCAAGTCTCTCCAGGCTTCTCTGAAATCACCTTGGTTATTGTTTTTATAGAATAATAATATTCAATAACATTCATATACCATAGCTTATTGAGCCATCCTAGAACTGATGGGCAGCCACTTATTTTCTGTTTCTTGCCTCTACACAAAGGGCTGCCACAAACATTTTTGCACATGTGGGTCCCTTTCCTTCTTTTAAGATCTCTTTGGGATATAAGCCCAATAGAAACACTGCTGGGTCAAAGGGTATGCACAATTTGAAAACTCTTTGGGCATAGCTCCAAATTGCTCTCCAGAATGGTTGGAACTGTTCACAATTCCACCAGTAATGTATTAGTTTTCCCATATCCCCTCCAGCATTTGACATTATCTTTTCCTGTCATTTTAGCCAATTTGAGAGGTATGTACTGGTATCTCAGAGTTGTCTTACTTTTCATTTCTCTAATCAATAATGGTTTGCGCACCTTTTCTTATGATTCAAGATGGTTTCAATTTCTACATTAGTTTTGTTTATATAAAAACTTTTTGACATAATATAATCAAAATTATTTATTTTATGATCAATAATGATTTCTAGTTCTTTTTTGGTGACAAATTTCTTCCTTCTCCACAAATCTGAGAGGTAAATGACTCTATGTTCTTCTAATCTGTTTATGATATGATTCTGTATGCCTAGATAATGAACCCATTTTAACCTTATCTTGGTATGTGGTGTTAGGTGTGGGTTAATGCCTAGTTTCTGCCATAGTAGTTTCCAATTTTCCCAGCACTTTTTGTCAAATAGTGAGTTCTTATCCCAAAAGCTGTTGTCTTGAGGTTTGTCATACACTAGATTACTACAATCATTGGCAATTTCGTCCTGTGAACCTAGCCTATTCCAGTGATTGACCACTCTCTTTCTTAGCCAGTATCAAATGATTTTAGTGACCACTGCTTTGTTGGATTTGAACTCAGGTCCTCCTGACTTCAGGGCCTGTGCTCTATTCACGGTGCCATCTAACTGCTTCTCACTCTAGTGTTTTTAATAGGAATGGGTGTTCGATTTTATCAAATGTTTTTTCTACATCTATTGAGATAATCATACAGTTTTTATTAATTTAGTTATTGATATGGTCAATTATGCTAATAGTTTTCCTAATATTGAACCAGCCCTTTATTCCTGGTATAAATCCTATTTGGTCATGGAGTATTATCATGAGGATGATTTTCTGTAATCATTTTGGTAATATTTTCAGATTTTTGCATCTATATTCATTAGGGAAATTGGTCTATAATTTTCTTTCTCTGTTTTTATCCTATCTGATTTAGCCATCAGTATAATGTCTGTATTATAAAAAGAATTTGGTATGAGTACTTCTTCCCCTATTTTTTCAAATATTTTGTATAGTATTGTATAGTATTGGAGTTAATTGTTCTTTAAATGTTTGGTAGAATTCACATGTAAATCCCCTGGGCCTGGAGATTTTTTCTTAGGGAGATGATTAATAGCTTGTTCTATTTCTTTGTCTAAAATTTCCTGTACTGCTAATGTGGGCAATCTTATTTTTGTAGATATTCCTCCATTTCACTTAGGCTATTAAATCTATTGGCATAAAGTTGGGCAAAATAGGTCATAATTATTACTCTAACTTCCTTTTATTTGGAGGAAAGTTCTCCCTTATCATTTTTGAGACTAACAATTTGATTTTCCTCTTTCCTTTTTCTAATCAAATTAATTAAAGATTTATCAATTATGTTGTTTTTTCATAAAACCATCTCTTAGTTTTATTTACTAATTCAAAAGCCTTTTTAAATTTTCAATTATATTAATCTCCCCTTTTATTTTTAGAATTTCAAGTTTGGTATTTAATTGGGGGTTTTTAATTTGTTTTATTTCTAACCTTTTTAGTTGCAATCCCAATTCATTGATCTTCTCTTTCTCTATTTTATGCAAGTACATATCTAGAGATATATAATTTCCCTTTATGCCTGCTTTGACTGCATCACACATATTCTGGCATGTTGTCTCATGATTGTCATTCTCTTGGATGAAATTATTGATTGTATCTATGATTTGCTGTTTCACTTATTCATTCTTTAGGATTAGATTATTTAGTTTTATTGAAAATAATTTTTATTGCTTCCTGATCTGCAAAAAAAAGTATTTATTATTTCTGCCTTTCTGCTTTTGATTTTAAGGTCTTTATGCCCTAATATATGATCAATTTTTGTATAGGCTCCATGAACTCCTTTCTGTCTCCATTCAATTTTCTCCAAAGATCTATCATTCCTAACTTTTCTAGTATTCTATTTAGCTACTTAACTTCTTTCTTATTTATTCTGTGGTTCAATTTATCTATTTCTGAAAGAGCAAGGTTGAGATCCCTTGCTATTATGTATATATATATATATATATATATATATATATATATATATATGTGTGTGTGTGTGTGTGTGTGTGTGTGTGTGTATGTATATATATATCATGGTGCATATATGTTTATTATTGCTATTTCTTCATTATCTATGGTATCCTTTAGCAAGATAGCTACCTTCCTTATCTCTTGTAATTAGATCAGTCTTTGCTATCCCTGCTTTTTTTTTTTTTACTTTGCCTGAAGCACTATAAATTCTGCTCCTGTTTTTTACCTTTGCTCTGTATGTATCAATCTTCTTTAAATGTGCTTCTTATAAACAAACCATTGTAGGGTTCTGGCTTTTAATCCAGTCTGCTATCTGCTTGTGTTTTATGGGATTATGTTGGATGTTTTGTAATTTCTCTGCTGAACTAGTTTTCTCTAGTGTGCAGAGCCCACAATGCCCTGGGACGGTGCCCTGCATCTCTGCTCAGCCTGCTTGCACTTGTCCTGCCTACCTCTATTCCCAATTAAAACAGATCTTTTCTGGAAATTTTTCATATTACCTTCTGCTTATAATTTGTTACACTCCCAATATTTGTGAATTCTATAAATCCAGAATTAATTCAGAGGCTGGATTTGCTAGTTAGTCTAAGGGTTGTGGGAAGAGTTCAGAAAAAATTGTGTCTTCTCCACCATCTTTGCTCCGCTCTTTCCCCATCTCCTTCCCCCCAATTTTTCCTTTTTGCATATGTGTTGTTGCCTTCATTGGTTTGGAACTTTGCAGGCATTGAATGATTAAATAATAAAATTAGTTAATAATTTTAAAAGCTATTAGTGAGTATTTACTTTCTGCCAAGAACTGTGCAGAATGTTGGGTATTGAAATATAAATAAGCCAGGTCTAAATATATAGAATATCATACCATCATTTATATCATAGGAAATTAATAAGTGTTTGCTGAATGGAATGGAATCGAGAGAAGATGACTATTGCTGAGCAGCAAAACTATTTGTAGCAAAAAAAAAAAAAAAAAGGAAACCACCTGTAGTTCTATAATCAAAAACATCTTGGCTATTACAATATTCACTGTTATTCCACACATATACAAACACACACATAATATATGTCATGTGCGCAACACTGAAGATACAAAGAAGAAAAATAACAGTTTTTGCCTCTGGGAAGCTAACAATATGATAATGAAAATAAATTATTTATATTCAAAATATAATGCAAAATGTAACAAGAGAAAAGAAAATTCATATGATAAATCTGAAGAAGGAGTAGTAACTTACAGATGAGGTATTTTAGCATAGAAATGAGGTTTCACTAGAATTGATCCTTAAAAGATTAGGTGGAAGGATTTTAATAACAGAAAGTAAGCTCTTTGAGGGAAAGAGACTGATTATGTTTGTTTTGTCTTTGTATCCCTAGTTCCTAATAGAGTTATAGTATTCAATAAATGTGTGAATTGTAGTGAGGAGGTATTTGTGTGAAGGAGGACAGGGGTTTTGGAAAAAGCCATGTGTTATGGCAAATGGAATGCATGTGTAAATGTGTGGTTAGAAAAAGATGTCAGAAATAAGTGGTTCAATTAAGATGGAATGCTGTATACATGTAGTGAAGCATCAAAGGATGATTTTTAGAGGGTGGGCCTTTCAGTCTAGAGAACCTGGGTTGAGGTCCTACTTCTGCCATATACAGACTAAGTGAATCTAAAATTATTTACCTCCTTTTTTTTCCTTAGGCACTTCTCTAAGATATATAGACAGATAGATGATAGATAGATGAGAGAAAGAGAATTAGATATAAATATAGAGAGATATAGATGTAGATGATATATCTATGTAGATAGATATGCATATACATACAGATAGAGATAAGATAGATATTGACTTAGAGATACAGATAGAGATAGAGCTCTTTATATAGCTCGATATAGATAATTCTGTATATAATATACATATAGAGACACATAGATATAGATATATGTATATGTATGCATGTTTACATACATATCTACAGATATTTCAATATAGATGTGTGTATATATATATATATGTATCTATCTATACCTATATAGCTTGTAGAAGAATTACTGCTTTGAATTTGTAGAAGGGTTTCCTCATTATATATTAACTGTATCAATGAATTCACATATTCAGACTATCTCTCGGCCTATCTATCAATCAGTCTATTTCTTCTTTATTATCTACCTGTTTATATACATATGCATATAAATGCATATTTAGTCTAGACATGAATTTCTTGGCAGAAATATGTACATTTTTATGTATATATGTGTGTGTTTCCATGCATTTATAATGGAATAATATTTCCATTATATGCAAAGATACATTACAACCAGACTATCTGAATTCTTGATTAGTGGGTTCTTACTTAATTCTTCTGACAGTAGGGAGTTGTTGAAGAATTTTGTACCAGGGAGTGACCTGATCAAAGATACACATTTAGAATTGTTCAGCATCACATTGACTTATCAGTTCCCTTTTCTGGTCACTATATAAATGCTAAGATCTATTGAATAGTGTCCTTTCCTGAGTCCTCAAAATGAGAAAAAAAAGAAAAAGAAAGAATCCACAAGGATTTTTTAAACTTCATATAGACAGAGAGATGGATATTAAAGGGATCCCATGGCATATGCAAATAATGCATAGGCAGCAGATGAGATTTTTTTTCCTCCTGCAAACAGGAAGGAAAAAAAATAAAAACAAAAATCCACAAGGGCATTAAAAATCTCTTTTAAGCATGAGCTGGAGTGGAGTTTTCAGTAAAAGTAATATAATATAGATGCATACTGCCTGTCTAAGTGGTTTAAGAGGAAAAATTGCTTACAAAATTTTCAAGTCATATTTCAACAAGGAATTTTATTTTTCAAAATCATATACTGCAAGTATTCCAAGATAGTTAAAATTCTAAATTGCACCACAGACATGCTTGCAAACTAAAATATGGGTCAATTTGTCCTCTTTATTTCTACATCTAGTTATTTCAATCTGAATATAAATATAATGATAGAGATGTATATCCTTTACATATTAATGTGTGTGTCTCATATAGAGAAGGATCTGATGATCGTTTACTAGTACTTATTACAGTGGCTTTAAGGGTAGAGACAGTTATAATTAGAAATTTGTATGCCTGGGGAAAATATAAGTGCATGACAAGGAAGCATCACTATCATTGTCACAGAGATCAGTTTCAGGAAAGATCCAAATTGGTCAGTAAGAAGGTTTGCTTACTGTAAAAAGTATGAGAGAACTTGGAGAGACAGAAGATCCTGGAGGACTGATATTCTAGAGATAATGGTAGAATACCATCCAGGATAGACTGTGTTATATGTGAAGGATGCCTGCCCCACCAGAAGCCAATGCACTGGAAAAAAGCATTGAGTTTCCCTGCATGAATAAAGGCAATGAATTTAACTCTGTTGTTTTAGATCTCAATAGTCTCATGTTGTTATTATTATGATGGTTGACCAAATTTGGGGTTTCTATGGCAAAGAGATTGGAATGGTTTGCCATTTCCTTCTTCAGTTTATTCTACAGATGAGAAAATTGAGGTAAACAGTTTAGATGATTTGCTCATGGTCTCACATTTGGTATATGTGTGAGGCCAGATCTGAACTCAGGAAAATCAGTCTTCCTGATTCTAGAATCAGCACTGTATCTACTATGCCATCTAGCTACCCCTTCTTTCCCCCATATAGACAATTACTGTCAAAATTTTAAATCATTTGCATCATGTTCAAGCAAGTTTGATGACTAAAGAAATCAAGGTTATTTACTTAAGTATCTAGTATGTACAAAACATTCTATAAGCCATGAAGGTGGTGACAAAGAAAAACAAAAATCATCCCTGACCTAGTTTTATAGAAAACACATATAAAAATAGATAGAAATGACACCTTGAGGTGTTTGTGTTTATTTTTTTCTAACTCTGTTCATATCTCATCTCATTTTATCCCTAAATCAACCCTGTGAATTCAATAATACATATTTCATTAACCTCATTTAATGAATGAAAAATTAAGCAACAGAGAAGTCACAGAATCATAGAAATGAGAAGCACCAACAAAATCAATCTCTTTATAGCTGAGGAAACTGCACATATATATATATATACATATATATATATATATGTAATTTATATACATATATATGTAATTTCCTCAGCTATATACTATATATACTATATATTTATATATATATATGTTTGTGTGTGTATATATATATGTGTGTGTGTATATATATATATATACATATATATATATATATACAAGACCCAGAGAAGTTACTCAAAGATAATCAGCTGTTTAATATGATCTCCTGATCCTTAACCTCGATTTCTTACCACTAGAACATCATTTTTGTTTGTCCTTTGTTCTTGAAGAAGAATATTATCAGAGAGGTAATGCCATGACATGCAAGTGAGTTGGATTTAAGTGAAGATAAACTGTATATAGTCACCAGCCTTACTTTCTCCCCTGGAATCTTCTGGGTCCAGTGATAAGATATAGATCAAGAAGACTACAGATGGCCTTGGATGAAGTAGGAGACCTTGATCTGTTTTAAGCTAAGGTCTTTAACATGTCTCAAGTTTGACTAGATTATGTTGCATGAAGCCATGCTTTAGTGTTTGTGTCAGTAAAAAAAAAAAAAAAATGATCCATTTCACTAGGCCTATTTGATATGAACTGACAGATGTAGGGAAAGCCTCTTTACCAGTAGTTTATTCCCCATATTAGGATTTCCATTATTAATTCCTATACATGAGGAGTCATTTATTTACATTCAAAGTAATAACGACCCCACTGTTTTTTACAGTTTTAAAAGTGGCAGCTATAGCATTAAGATAAGAAAAATGAAATAAAGTTATACATACAAAGAAGAGACAAAATTTTCCCTATTTACAAATGAATTCGTAGTATATTTAAATAAGTTCCAGAATCAGCAAAGATACTAATTGAGATGATTAATATCATAATTAAAGTAAGATGATACAGAAAATTCACAGAAGACATCAGAATTTATATGAATCTCTGATAATAAAGAAGAAATTCTATTAAAAACGCATTCACATTTGAAATAAATACAAAGTATATACAATACCTGGAGGCTCCTCTACTAAGACACTCATAAGAATTATATATAAATATTTACTATATAATACACACATATACATATATATATATATATACATATATTTTTATACAAACTAAAACCATTCTTTACAGAAATAAAATAAAAATTGTACAATTAGAGATATATTTCCTATTCTTGGTTTGGCTTTGTTAGTGTAATAAAAATGATGGTTTTATCTAAATTATTTTTTCAGATTTAGTACTACGACTACCAATTCAACAAGGGGATACTTAATAAACATAGTACAGGGTGTTTTGTTTGTTTTTAAATAGGAAGAAAGGGAGCAATAAAAAGAATAAGAATAAGACTTAAAATCATATTGTTACAAAGTTACAGTCATCAAAATTATTTTTTGGTTTTTAAAAAGTAGGAAAATTAATCAGAGGAAAATATTAAATAAGTAAGAAACAAACAATCATAAATAGTAGATTTGTGTTTTATAAACTATGGACATAAATTACTAGGGGAAGCATTCCTTATATGACATTATTTACTGGGAAAAACTGAAAAGTAGTTCAGCAGAAATTGTGATTAGACCAATGTCTTACAGCAAATACTACAACAAAATCCAAATGGATATGCAGACTGAATATATAAGAGCAGAAGCCATAGAAACAGCCAAGATTAAAAGCTGCTTACACTAACTACAGAACCTCATAGCAACTGAATGAACTAATTGCAATAAATTAATTTGAAGTTTTTTGTTTTTACAATTCTCTGAAATACGAAGTGTACCTACTTCTTAATTTTGCCTCATTGGGAACAAGATTGCTTAGATATCTATAGCAATTGGTTACCATTAATTGACGTTTATCTGTCTTCGTTTATTGAAGTGGGGAGTGTAGGTTTTTCTTCTCTCCCCCTTTACAGCTCACTGTTTCAGCTTTCACTGAAACAATAGATCTTAGAAAATTTGAAATAGATTGAAGTCTCATCTTTCTGAAGAGAAATAAACATGAGCCCTTTTGATGCCTAACTGACTTGTCCCATAAGGATAGTTATTCCAAGATATTATTTTATTATTATCAAATCTTGAATGGGAATATGGCTTTTTTTTTCCTCCAAGCTTCAGAAGGAGTAAAAGAGCAGTCACTAGAGAACCTAGCAAGGGGAAAGTATTTTTTTAGAATCTCTTAAAAATACTTGACTCAGAAGAATATAAGAAGAAACATAAGCAAAGACTGGATCTTTCTCAAACTCTTGAGGAGTTGCAACAGCTCTAGAGTTTTATATATGCTTACGAACATACATAGATATAGATAATACACACACACATACACACACAGAAGTACTGAGAGACTACCTCATCTATCCTGCCCAATTCTTGTTGCCTATATGTCAATTATCATTAGAGAGATTTCCCCCTATTTTTTCTTCTTTCCTAAAGGGTGAAATGCAATCTTTCTACTATTTTCCTAATAGCATTTACCAAAACAAATTCAGATTGAGTTGCTCCTTCCCTTATATACTAATTTATATCTTTATGCATTCATATTATACCTATTTATTATAGAAGAGGTAAATTTAGTAGATTATGCACATATATGGTAGATCTACTTATGTTAATATCTATAACATAATGATTAAAAATATGGCCATAGCTTATTTCTTTTTTTTAATAAAGCTTTTTATTTGCAAAACATATGAGTGACCTTTCAACATTGACCTTTGCAAAAAAACTTTTTTTTTTCCCAAGCTTTTCCTTTCCCTCCCCC
>JAJPUD010013737.1:25021-43176 GCA_023553655.1 Myrmecobius fasciatus
GATAGAACATTATGGATTTTACATCATTGGAAATATATATATCCTCCCCTATGCAAAAAATATATATATATATATAACATAATGAGCCAGGACTACTCACAGGTGGGATAGAACATTATGGATTTTACATCATTGGAAATCTTTAAATAGAGTTAGAATGACCAATTGTTTCTCATATTTCAGTGGAAATTCTTTTGGAGGAAGAGATTAAACCTCTCTTTTCAAAAGCTGAACATCCCTCTTTCCTTCAAGTATTTTTCACATGATATTAATTCAAAAATTGCCTATATAAGATGTTTTATAGTAATTATACAGATTATACACAAATGTGGGAAGTTCAGCATGGAGATGAGAGGAATTGGAGGAAATATGAGAGTCATCTTCAAATATTTAAAGGGATATACCACGAAGGAAGAATTAGACATATTCTATTTTTGTTCTCTACATGTGGGGTAAAGAACTTAGTTCAAATCCAGGTTAGGTGACCCTAGGCAAGTCACATAACCATATTTGTCTCAGTTTCCTCATTTGTAAAATGAAGTAGAGATAGAAATGGCAAACTACTCTACTATTTTTGCCGAAACCCTAAATGAGGTCACATGTCAAACATGACTGAAGTGATTCAACCATAATTTATTTCTGTAGGGTATGATCGGACACAATGGGTGAAGGGTACAGAGGAAGATCTAATTTTGATGTTAGGGGGGAAAAAAGAAAAATAAAGTACTTCCTAACAATTAGAACTGACAAAGTAGAAAGGAATAACTCTAAAACTTTCTTCTTGGTGGTTTTCAGGCAAAAATTCAATGACCACTACTTAGAGAAGATGTTATAACACAGATTCTCCTTATGTATGAATTGTATGGGATAGCCAATGAAGTTGCTCCCAATTCTTAAATTCTGTGATTCAGAGGATTCTATGTGATACTATAACTAATCACCAAAGTCTTTTATGAATCAAAATCTAAAACAAGACTTAAAATTAATATCCTTTGACATGCATTTGAAAGTGGGTTCAAAGAGTTATGCAAAATATAGAAAGCATGAATTCCCTTGGTCAGGACATTATCATAATGAGGAAGAAAGGCTGACTTCTGATGTGTAAACAAAGTCATCAGTAAAATAACAGCACTGAAAATAAAGGAATATTTAAGAAAGGATAACAGAAGCCATTAGACAAATTTAATAATATAGTTTTCAAAAGAGATGGGGAATTTATAACCTATTTGTTAAATCATTTGTTTTGTGGAAGAGGACAATGAACTTGAAAATTGGAGAGAAAACAATATGACCCTAATTATCTTTTAAGGTATTCTAGAAAAGTCTCTCTGATAAATTTTGTATCAATAAGGGAAGATAAAATAATGAGATGCATATATAAACAGATTTGGGAGCACCATGTTAATGAAATGTAGTTGTACTCACATCAGTCTTCATCCATCATGATTAAATTGTCTTATACTTACTATGCTAATGGACATGATGAAGACAAGTCAAACAGGCACAATCCTTTTACAATGTTCATACAAACACAACAGAAAAACATACTGACCCAGAAATTTCTTCCATTGCATGGCTGAAGGCTTTCGTCTGTTAAAGCATTAATGTTACTGCTACTTTGCCTTCAAAACTTGTCATCAATCTGAAATCTCACTCAAAAATAAATAACTACCTTCAGTCTATAAGAACACTCTCTCAATGACTGTTGCTTCTCTGCCAATCCCATATTCAGTACCATGCTGATTTGAAGATCTATATTCCTATGTGAAGGTATCTAAATAATTTTGAACAAATCACCTAGACCAATGGTTCTAAATAATTTTGAACAAATCACCTAGACCAATGGTTCTCATGGTGTGGATCAGAAAATTATCATTGTCAGTGTGTACATTCCTGTAAAGTATACTGTCAAAGTAAGTATACTTATCCATAGCATTCAAAACTTGTTCATTTCTTTTAACCAATGGTACCACATATGGATGGTGTGGTGCTGGCTGATGGAGCACCTATATTTTCTTGATGTTAATTGTTAGCCCAAATTTAGCCCAAGCAGCAGTTGATTCATGCTCTGTAGCCTCTTAGCTTCAGAGTGCTCTCAGCTGCATTGACAGCTCAATTATCTGCAAACAAAAAATCATGCACCAGCACTACCTCCACTTTAAGTTTGGTTTGCAGCAGTAATTAGACTAGGGTTGAGTAAGCAACCACCTTTTTTAGACCCTTCCTCACACTTGGAGTTTAGCAGAGCTATCCTTAAAAGGCTGCTAAGAAACCCAGGTGGCTATTGAATCCCCACTGCTGCTTCCAGTGAGAATATGATCCTATACCTTGCTTATCACTACAGAACTTTGAGACAGGTAGAAATGGTAAATTGGCATGGGTGATATTTTTCGATTGTTGCATACATTGGATTTAAGTGAGGCAGAATTGCATCAAGTTGTCAGCCTCACTCTCTCTTTCATATCATCATTGTTCAGTGGAAGGACAGAGTCAAGATGATTGGTGATAATTCAAGATGCATTGTATGTCCTTTGTGTATTCAATATCTAACTAAGCTCTAATTACTCCAAAGAACACACTTCATCTACCTTCATGGCTTTTGGAACAAATTGTTGTCATGTACACATTCCACCAGGAGAAGTCTTCACATGTTTGGGGTAGATACCACCCCCTAACTCACCATAGCTTTTGAAACCCCTTGGTATCCCTCAACTTTATTTATCCCATCTTCCAAAATGGTTTACTAGGCCATTTTATGCTCCAGCTTCTTGGAGCCAGAGGTAAGTTGTGTCGATCAGGTAGACACCAAAGGTAGAAAGCAGCCCTTTAAAGGGCTGGGTAACACTCATTCCAGAGTTTCTAGTCTTCCCTGAATACAACCTACATCTTTTTGAAAATATGATTTATAAATGAATGATACAAATTAAAGAATTTTTCTTATTGAAATAAAATAGGATTGATTCTTGATATCTCCATGTGATGACATCTTTACAGTCTTCACTTCTGTAACCCAACTAAAGGTGCTACTGAAGGTGATCAAAGGCTATAATATATGAACATTCTTGGCCTTGTCTTAACCAGACTGAAGTCCAATATGTGTTTTTCCAAGGTACCTCCATAAAATTTCCTTCTCTTATTTCATCTCTTTCTCCCACCCTACTCCCATGATTTAAAATTAGATAAAAATTAGATTAAAAATAAATCAAAAAGGGAAAAAATGAGAAAGCAAACAAAACATAAGCAAACAACAAAAAGAGTGAAAATACTGTGTTGTAATCTACACTCAGTCACTACAATCCTCTTTCTCAGTGAAGATGGCTCTCTTCATCACAATGCCATTGGAACTGGCCTGAATCATTTCAATGTTGAAAATAGTTATGCCTATCAGAATTAGTCATCATATAATCTTGCTATATCTTCTGATTATACTCACTTCAATTAGCATCAATTCAAGTAAGTCTCTCCAGGCCTCTCTAAAATCATCCTGCTGAAGATCAAATTTTTTTCATTCTTCATTTATTCAAATCTGTTAGAAAGATATAATTTAGAAAAAATCTGAGTGGTATAATAACAATTATTTTTAAATTTTTTTAAAGTTTTTTGAACTCTGACCATTATAAGAAAACTAAGGCAAAGGAATGACCTAAAGATATTGTTTTGTTTACTGATGACAGAATGATGCAGCTCATTTTTCTTCAGTATTCTCCAACAAGGAGAATAATCTTCAGATTAAAAATTCTACGGAAAACATGATTAATTAAAGCCTAATGTAGAGGAACATAAATATATTCTATAAAATGTTCTAGTTGTTATTAAGGAGGAAGAACCACTTAAGAGCTAGCACTATGGAGGGCACAGAGCCAAGATAGTGGAGTGTAGGCAGATCTTTGTCTATGGTCTTCCTGGATTCCCTCATATCAATACAAGATCAAGCCTCTGAACTTGTTTTGGAATGCCAGAACCCACAAATATTTGGAGTATAACAAATTCCCAGGAGAAGATATTTTGGAAGAACTTCAGAAAAGTTCTGTTTCAATTAGGCATGGGGGGAAATGATTGAGCACAGGTACAGGCAAGGGACCCAGGAGAGAGTTACATCTACAAGCCAGGGAAGTCTACCAGGAGGCTCCTAATCAAAATACAGGAGTATTGGCTATTCTGTCCTGGTTCAGAAACCCCTGGATCAGCAGAATAGCTATGAAACAACCAATACAACTACAAAATGCAAATAGTGAGCCTTTGAACCCTAGAATAATGTGGGACTTGGACAGCCAAAAACAGCATGGGAAGAAAGCCAGCAACACTGATCAGAGGGCAGTGTATCTAAAGCCACTGTAGCCTTTAGAGGAAGTTTGGGGAAATCTTCTCTTTACACAAAGAACAGACATTAACTTAAATAAAAAAGCAAAAAAAGTATTCTGACCATAGATAGCTTTTATGGAGACAGGGCAAAACACATCTCAAACCCTTGGGGTACTAAAAAGAAAATGTATTCAGAACCCAAGGGTTTCCATCTCACAAGGCTGTCTTGGAAGAAGTCAAAAAGAATCTTAAAAGAGAGAAGAAAAATGTGAAAAGGAAATATGAAGTTTGCAGGAGGGATTGAAAAAGGAAATACAGAAATTATCTGAATAAAATTCCTTAAAAACAGATTTAGTGAAATGGAAAAGGGATATAACTCCTTAAAAATAGATTTGACAAAATGGAAAAACGAAAACAACTCCTTGAAAAACAGAATTTGTGAAATGGAAAAAAAAAGCCAATGAACAAAAAAAACTCATTTAAACATTCAATTGGCCAAATTCAAAAGGAGATTTATAAAGCTAACTGAAGAAAACAATTCACTAAAAATTAGAACTGGACAAATGTAAGTGAATGGTTCAATGAGACATCAAGAATCAGTGAAACAAAACTAAAAAATGAAAAACAAATAGAAAAAAAATTTAAAGTAACATCGTTGGAAAAAAAAACTGACCTGGAAAATAGATCCAGCAGAAACCACTTAAGAATTATTGGATTATCTGAAAATGATGATGAAAAAAAGAGTTTAGACAATATCTTTCAAGTAGTCATGAAGGAAATCTGCCCTGATGTCCTAGAATCAGAGGGTAAAATAACTATTGAAAGAATTGACTAATCACCTGCTGAAAAAGACCCCAAAATGAAAACTCCAAAAAATATTATAACTAAATTTCAGAATTATCAGATCAAGGAGTCAGCAGAACAAGCAGTCAGAAAGTAAATATTAAGATATCAAGGAGTCACAATCAGGATTACCCAGTACCAACCAGCTTCCACTTTAAAATATGGAAGGGACTGGAATATGATACTCTGGAGGGCAAAAAAGCTTGGATTGCATCCAAGAATTAACTATCCAGCAAAATTAAGCATAATCTTTCAGAGGAAAAGATGGATATTTAATAAAATAGATGAATTTCATTTATTTTTGATGAAAAGGCTGAAGCTGAAAATTCAATTTTCAAATACATAACTCAAGAGAAGCATAAAAGTGTTAAAAAGAAAATAAAAAATAACCTATATTCCTTTAAAAAGTAAAAAAAAAAAGTTTATATCCCTATATGGGAAAATGATATGATTAACTCTTGAGAACTGTATCTCTGTTATGGCTACCCTTAGAGGGTGTAGGCATGATTTGACATTATTGTGATGATTTAAAAATTAGAATTAAAAAGGAATTGAATTGGAAGAAGAGGGAAAGGAACATAAAATGGAGTAAATTACATTTCATAAAGAGGCAAAAGGACCTTTTGCAAGTGAGTGAAAGAAGGGAAAAGTAAGAACATTGTGTGAACTTTAATTTTATTGGATTTGGATCAAAGAAATAATATTAGACATATTTAGTTTCATAGAGAAACTTATGGGATAGGGAAACAGGAGAGGGAAAGGAAAAGGAAAGAGGGAGGGTAATAAAGGAGAATAGAAGTAGAAGGGGAAACGCTATAAGAAATGGGAGATCGTGCTGTAAAAGGGTAAGGCTGTTTAAGTGAGGTGGTGGTCAGAATCAAAGCATGAGGGAAGAGCGAAAAGGGAAAAGGAAAGAAAAAATTATAGTTTGGAAAAAAAAAAAGAGTGGGAAATACAGTTAGTGAGTATAACTGGGAATATTCTCCCATAAAATGGAAGCAGATAGCAGACTGTTTTAAGAGCCAAAAATTCTACAATATGTTGTTTACAAGAAACATATTTAAAGCATAGTGATACATATAAAGTAAAGGTAAAAGGCTGGAGTAGAATCTATTATGCTTCAGGGTAAACATATTTTATATCAATAGATGCAGAAAAAGCATTTGACAAAATTCACCACTTATTCCTATTTAAAAAATGAGAGAGTATAGGAATACATGGAGTTTTCCTTAAAATGATCAGTTGCATCTATGTAAAACCATCAACAACTATCACATGTAATGGGGATAAACTAGAACCATTCTCATTAAGATCAGGGGTAAAACAAGATTCCCTCCTATTATCATTACTATTCAATATTGTATTAGAAATATTAACTTTACAAATAAGAATAGAAAATGAAATTAAAGGAATTGGAGTAAAGAAAACCAAATAATATGATGGTATAAATAAAGTACTTTAGAAAATAAGTTAAAAATCAATGACAAACAATTGACAACTTTTGCAAAGTTGCAGAATAAAAATAAATCCACATAAATCATCAGCAGTTCTATATACTACCAACAAAGTCCAGCAGCAAAAGATACAAAGAGAAATTACATTTAAAATAACTGTAGATAATAAAAATGAAAATTCTACCTAAATTAATGTACTTATTCAATACCAAACCCACCAAACTCCCAAGAAATTATTTACAGAGCTAAAAAAATAATAATTATAATAAAGTTCATCTGGAAGAACAAAAGATCAAGAATTTCAAGGGGATTAATGAAAAAATGCAAATGAAGGTGCTCTAGCTATACCAGACCTAAAACTATATTATAAAGCAATGGTCATCAAAACTGTTTGTTACTGGCTAAGAAATAAAGTTGTCGATCAGTGGAATAGGTTAAGTTCACAAGACACAATAGACAGTGACTATAGTAATGTGGTGTTTGATAAACTCAAAGATCCCAGCTTCTGGGATAAGAACTCATTATTTGACAAAAATTGCTGGAAAAATGTGAAATTAGTATGGCAGAAACTAGACATTTACCCATCCCTAACAACCTATACCAAGATCAGGTCTAAATGATTCATGATTTAAATGCAAAAAGTGATACTATAAGCACATTAGAGGAAAAAGGGATAGTCTAACTCTCAGGTCTGTGGAGAAGGAAGGAATTTGTGGCCAAAGAAGAAATAGAGTGCATTATGGAATGCAAAATGGATAATTTTGATTATATTAAGTTAAAAAGGTTTTGTAGAAATATAACTAATCAGACAAGATTAGAAGGAAAGCAGTAAGGTGGGGGGGAAATTACATCCAAGGGTGCTGATAAAGGCCTCATTTCTAAAATATGCAGATAATTGCCTCAAATTTATAAGAATACAAGCTATTCTCCAATCAATAATTACTCAAAGGCTATACACAGACAATTTTCAGATAAAAAAATTAAAACCATTTCTAGTCATATGAAAAAATCCTCTAAATCACTATTGATTAAAGAAATGCAAATTAAGACAACTCTAAGGTGCCACCACATACCTCTCAGACTGGCTAAGATGATGGGGAAAATATTGATGAATATAGATGGGGTTGTGAAAAACTGGGACTCTAATATTGTTGATGGAGTTGTGAACTGATCCAACCATTCTGGAGAGCAATTTGGAACTATATTCAAAGAGCTATCAAATTGTACATACCTTTGATCCAGGAATATCTCTACTGGATCTGTATCTCAAAGAGATCATAACAAAGAAAAAAGGGCCCACATGTGCAAAAATATTTGTAGCAACCATTTTTGTATTGCAAGGAATTGGAACTGAGTGAATGCTCATCAGTTGGAGAATGGCTGAATAAATTATAGTATGAATGTTACTGAATAAGAAATGATCAGCAAGATGATTTCAGAAAGATCTGGAGAGACTTACAAGAATTGATGCTTGGTGAAGTAAGTAGAAACAACAGAACATTGCGCATAGCTACAAGATTATACAATGCTTAATTCTGATTGATGGATGTGGTCCTTCTCAGCAGGGAAGTAATTCAGGCAGTTCCAATAGTTTTGTTATAGAGAGCCAGCTGCACCCAGGAAGAGGATTGTGAGGACTGACTGGATCCCAAAATAGTATTTTCACTTTTGTTGTTGCTGTTTGATTGAATTTTGTTTTCTTTCTCATTTTCCCTGTTTTGATCTGATTTTTTTTGTTCAACATGATGATTGTAAAAATATGTTGTGGAAGAATTGTACATGTCAAAGATACATTGGATTACTTGCCATTTAGGGGAGGAGATGAGGGGAAGGGAGGGAGGAAAAAATTTGGAACACAAGGTTTTACAAGGGTGAGTGTTAAAAACTATGCATGTGTTTTGAAAATAAAATCTTTATAACAATTTTTAAAATGAAAAAAACATTTACAAAAAACGAGAGCTAGAATTACTTTTGTTTTTATTTAGTAGCTTTGAGTCATGTCTGACTCTTTGTAACTCTCATTGGGATTTTATTTACAAAGATATTATAAGTGTTTAGCCATTTCCTTCTCCAATTCAATTTGCAGATGAGAAAACTGAAACAAATAGAGTTAAGTGATTTGCCCAGAGTCACACAGTTAGTAAGTATCTGAGGCCAAATTTCAATTCCTAAAAACTCTGATTTGGAAACTGAATGAAAAGTAAACACATCCTGGAAAGTCCAATCGGAGGGCCAAATGTAGATTATAAATCAACAAGCATTCATTATACACTATTATGCTAGGCATTGTGTTTGATGATTGGTATTAAAAGGCAAAAATAAAATAGTTCTTTTTCTCAATGGGGCATTCATTCTAACTGATGAGGTAACATGACAGCAGGGACATGTAAAAACAATTATGAGCTAATAACAAGATAGCATTAAAGGGGAATACACTAAAGTGAGGTGGGGAGATGAGTGTGAGTAAATCAGGAAATGCTTCCTGAAGAAAGTGATGCTTGATCCAAATTTTGACATAATTCAAGGATTCTAAGCATCACAGCTGGACAGGGAGAGATTTGTGAATGTAAGGAACAATATGTGGAAATGCATGGAAATAAGACATATTGTATGTAACTATATGTAATTCACAATATGCTAAAGGCCAGGGAAGTACTGTGTAATAAGTGTACAAAGGTAAGATATTATCAGCTTGTGAAAAGCTTAATGCCAAAGGAGTGAATTTATTCCTAGAGGTAATAGTGAAGCATTGTATATGAACAGTATGAGAAGGATAATGTCAGATTTGCATTTTAGAAAATCAGTTTAGTAGCTCTCTAGAAAATGGACTGAAATAGAATGAGATTAAGTAGAATCACCAAATAGTAGACCATTATAATTGTCTTTTTCCAGGAGAAAGGTAACAAAAACCTAAAAGAGTGTGGTAATTATGTATGAATATATAAAATGGAACATATATGAAAGAGATTGTAGAATTTAAAATGATATTCGATAGCTTATTGACTATAGGGGCAAGTGTAAGTGAAGAAGCAAGGATTCTATGAAGGTTGTGAACCTAAATAACAATATATGGTTTTCTCTTGACCAAAAAAAAAAAAATGGAAATTCAGATAATGTTGGCTTTGATAAAAAGAAGAGTTCTGATTTAATGATATTGAATAAGAGATGTGTATGGAAAATTAAGTCTAAGACATTCAATAGATTTTTGCCTATGTGTAATTTCATGCCGCTCAAGAGGGAGATTATGGCTGGATAAATAGATCTGAGTGATCTAGGATAAATTAACCCATGCAAACTAATGATTTAAAAAAAGAGAAAAAAATCAAGAAAAAAAAGACTCAAAATATTAGCCTTAAAGTTACAATCAAAGTTAGTTGGAAACTTGGTTGGTGATTCAACAAAGTAGGTTGATCAGGAATGGCCAGAGAGGAGAAACATAAATAAAAATCAATATCTTGAAATCTCAGAGAAGAAAGATTATGCAGGAGGTAGGTGTGATCCACATATAAAATGATCCAGAGAATTCAAGAAGACAGGAAAATGAGAAAAGAACATAGATATTGTCACTAAAAAAAAACAAAGTAAACAGGAAATGAAATTAGTAGCAATAAAGGTAACAACAATAAATGTAAGAGAAAGGTAGATAAGAAATTAGTCTTAGTTAACTTGTCTTCAGAAGACAGAAGTAGAAAGCATGTATAGAGGTTAGAAGCAGATTTTTTTTTCTAGAAGGAATAAGATTTTAATGATGACAGCAATCCAAAAGTATAAAAAGGAAAGGTAAGGAGTTCTCCCTCACTGAATATATTCAAGGGAATGTAAATAATTAAGACAACTATACTATTCTATTACCATAATTAATGTATGTTAATGATAAGAAAGGACTCTTAATAACATGCAAAAACCCACTATCATGTCCTCTTTAACAGAAAGATATGGATGACATACTTTACAAACTAAACAATGAAACAAAGCTGGAGAATGCATCTAATACTTGTAGAGTTATATAAATATTTGAATTTAAATTCAGTCCAACAGAAAAGGAGTAGATATAACTAGACTGAAAGTCATCTTCAAAGGATCTGAATTCTTTAAATGATTATAAACTCAGTATGAATTAATTAGCTGCACAATGCAGTTGCCAACAGAGTAAATAAAATTGTAGGTTGCATTCATAGAAGTAATGTCTAGACAAGGTGAGGGAAAAGTCTCATTGTATTTCATACTGGCTATGAGACCTATAAAATATGTTCTGTTCTATTTGTCAAACTTTAAGGGGGTGTATGCAAAAAGGATGAGCAAGATGAAAAGGTGACTTGCTGGAAGAGTATTTAGATTGGCAGGAAAGGTGACACTTGATTATAGGATTCAAATGCTTAAATGACAATCATATGGAAGAGAAAAATAGACGCATAGCAATATTGCAATACTAAAATCACGGAGAGATAGAAATGTTTAAATATGAAGAAAACTCTGAAAGAGTTATCTAAAAGATAAGAAAGACTCATTCTAATTTACTTTAATTTTCTCTTCGTTCTTACTGCTCAGCATTCATCATCTTCTCAGTGGTTTCTATATGACTGACTTGACTTTGCCATTTGAAGTATGTTCAAGTGCATGTCTTACAGTTAATTCATATTGAGGTTGCAATCACCTAAAGCCCCAAGGTCCTTTTCAGATGACTTGAAATCTAGCTAAGTCTACTCCATCCTTTACTTCTGCTATTAATCAGACTCAAATTCAAGTACTTAAATAATCAACTGTACAACTATGAGATACTCCCTTTAGTTTGATATACTGAATTGGTAGGTAGTCAGCATATACCTTAAACAGACAGAATATCTGGGAGGCCCCTGAAATTCCATTCTGACAGTTGCCATCAGTTCTCCTTCTAGTCCTAGTTTGGAACCTAAGTGCTATTGAGACCTAGGTCAATCCTTAGTATAGGGGCAGTTGCTACTTGCGAATGATAAGCAGTTTGGACCACTTAATCAATCAAGTTCCTTTACAGTTTGAAGATTCTCTAATTCTTTGCTCTAGTCCTCTGCTGGGATATTTTATAGTCCTGATAATATTTCTTCCAAAGCTTTGTGTTCTGCTTTAGGGGCCTTTAGGTTTGTCTGGAATGTACTGCCAAGTAGGCATCATAATTTGTCACTTTCCCAAAAGACACATTGGTATTCAGCATTTGTTTCTCTGCTTCCTTGGCAATCACTAAAAAATTGCTGCCTATGTAGTAGATCCAGGGGCAGCTTCCAGGTCTACATTTCCAATGACAGAATTAAGACTTTAGCATTTTTTCCTAATAAGCTTGTGGGTGACCTCAGGTTTACAGAATCATTGTGGATTCATATTTTTACTTTGAAAAAATGTACTTATTAAACAGAATCAAAAAAGAGTTGCAAAGGATTGTAGAGATAATTTGGTAGTGTTCTGTCATTTCACAAGGAGTAAACCAAGGCCCAGAGAAGTTCAATGACTTAGTGCGATAGGCTGGAGCCTTTGCCTAGTCTTTTAGATGCCCAGTTCAATATTCTTTCCATAAAACGTTTCCTCAATAATATGGAAATAAAATAATATATTATAGTATTTAAATATAGAAGAAGTTTGTGGCAGCTCTTTTGTAGTGGCTAGAAACTGGAAACTGAATGGATGCCCATCAATTGGAGAGTGGCTGAATAAATTATGGTATATGAATGTTACGGAATATTATTGTTCTGTAAGAAACGACCAGCAGGACGATTTCAGAGGGGCCTGGAGAGACTTGCATGAACTAATACTCAGGGAAGTGAGCAGAACCAAGAGATCATTATTCAAGACAACAACAATACCATATGAGGATCAGTTCTAATGGACATCACTCTCTTCAACAATGAAATGCTTCAAACCAGTTCCAATTGTTCGGTGAAGAGAGCCATATACACCCAGAGAGAGGGATGTGAAATGTGGACCACAACATAATATTTTCATGTTCTCTATTGAGGTTTGCTTGCATTGTATTTCCTTTATCAGATTATTCTTTCTTGTAGATATGATTTCTCCTGCACAAAAAAAATGATGCAATAACTATACATATATTCGATTTCTTAAGTATTCTAACATAATTATCATGTAGTGGATATCCTGCCATCTAGGGGAGGGGTGGGGAGTAGGGGGGAAAAATTGGTAACAGAAAGCTTTGTAAGGGTTAATGTTTAGGAATTACCCATATATATGTTTTGCAAATAAAAAGTATTAATAAAATAAAAAAAAATCTAGAAGAAGGATCATTTTATATATACTCTCTTATTATTTAATATATCAATTTAATATATCTTTTAATATGACTGTATTTCCCAACTAGATAATAAGGGCCATGAGAGCAAGGGCAATGTATTATCTAAACTTTCTAACTCTTCTAGTATCTGGGAACTGTTGTGCATATAACAAATAAAAAATGTTTTTGATTGACTAACAAATTATTAAATATGTGTGTATACACACAAATACACACACACACACACATGCACACATTTATTTTACTACGCATTTCAAAAAGGCAGATATATATTTCCATTTACTTTGTTCCCATGGCTTGTGTTGCTATTTCTGGTTAGCTGAATTTTGAAGAGTTTCTGGGAATTCAAGGTGGGGTGGGGGACAGGAATGCTCTGCTCAATCATATAGCTAATTTGCTACAATCTTAGGCATAATTACACAAAAATTGCTGGAAAATATTGGAAGTTCTATCCTCTACTCCATCATTCATTCAGAGAAAACCAACTATAGTGTTATGATAGTTATTCATAGGAAAGAAAATCTAAAATTAACACAAACATATGCATATATACATATATATAAAGATACATTAATATTATATATTACATATATTGACAATATATACATGTATACATATGTGTGTATATATGCATATTCTCTAAGTAGAAATTACTGTTACCTTATTATATATCCTAGAATTTAATGATCCTTTTATAAAATTATCTGTGCAAATGACTTTTCTTTCTTATTAAAATATAGCACTACTCTATCTAAAGGGAGAGGCCATGTCTTTTAATATTTGTATCTCCCTGGTATCAATTAAACTGTAAGCACAGGATAAACACACTTAGTAGTGTTTGTTGAATGAATGAGCGAATAAATGAATGAATGAGTGAATGATAACTATAGCACTAAGAAAGAGTAAAAAAGACTCAATATGTTTTCTATAAAATTATTTAAATAATTACTTCAGATATTCTATTAAATTACTAATGCTGATAAATATACACATAATGGCATATATTAATGGTTATGTACTGATATATATGTGTGTTTGTGTGTGTATTAAGCTTATATACACACATATATACAAATACAGACATTTCAGTTTATGAGGGAAAAATGCTCAATATGGGAAATATTAGAGCCAGAGATAGGTAGATAGCATGTATGTATATATGTGTGGGTATATATGTATATGCTTTGCATGTCTATCTATATATGCTTACATATATGGGAATGTATAAGTAGGTATATATGGGTACATATACTGTGAATGTACATATGTGTGTGAATAATATCTAGCACTTTATCCCTATAAGCTGGTACACAGACACACAATTATAGATAGATGGATAGATAAATGTATGTATATACATAGATATACATACATAAACCTCAGCATATAACATATCAGTTTAATGATATTTATTGGTACATATGAATTAAAATTTACCAGAATCACATATATGCAATAATATTATGTTATAATATACTTATGTAACATACATATAATAATAATAGTATAATAAAAATGATAATTAACACAATTACTTATCATTAATTTATAATCATAGTGGTATAATCTAGTATATGAAATACATATGATACACACATACATATTTACACACATAATTTCTCTATAATCATGAGTAGGAATATAATAAGGTATATAGAACCTTGGGCAGAATATTTTTCATTTTTACATTATTGTTTAATGTGTTCTTTCTAATACTGCAGTCATCATTCATTTATTTTGTGACTATCCTGCGTCTCAATCATAACTAATACAAAGAAGATATAAATATCAAGAAGTGGAAAGACAAAGAGTCTCCTCTTACAAAGGGCATGACTATATTCTAGTAAGTGAGAAAAGAAACATTTGTATATATAAGTTCATAAAAAGAGTCCTAAATTCTGAAATGTCTACAACTAAGTATTATTTGTACTAGAGAATCAGGAAACATTTCAAAGGTACCAAAAACGTCCCATCCTTATGTAAAAGAAATCTCTAAATGGAATAATGTATAGAGTGCAGGACTGAAAGATTGGGAAATGTGACTTTTAATCCTTCCTTAGATACTTATTTGCTACATAAGTCTTGCAAAGTCATACTACCTCAATTTTTTCACTATAAAATGGCAACATAAGAGCATGTTTCTTTCAGGGTAAATTTGAGTCTCCCATAAAATTTAATATCGAAAACCTCAATGCATTGTAGAAATGCTAGCAATTATAACTATCATCATCATCATCATCATCATCATCATCATCATCATCACTCTCCTTATCTTGTCCTCATCTTTTTTGTTGGAGTTCAGATAAAAAGAAAATCCTCTATTAAGTTGCCATATAATTTTATTACTTATACTTAATGTTCTGTGAACTTTGGAAAATGTGGATAAAATAATTACTTTCTTGTAATTGAATAGCAAATTTGATTAGTTATTTTTGGTGTGCTTACTGTGATAGTCTTAAGTGGAGCAGGGAATATCACTAGAAGATGAAATCTTAAGATAAATAAAAGGGAATGACTTAGATAAGAAAAAGTGAGAATTTAACAAAAGAGTGGGAAAATAGGCAGTGACATATCTGGAGGAAAATAGGAAATTGAAATAGAGACATTCAATGCATAGGAGACAACTCAAAAATAGTAATATGAAAGAAGGACAAGAGGTTACAGGGACCACCCAACTACATATGCACAGCTTACAGGTAATATACCATTGACAAAGCCTAGACTGACAGGCAGGAGATGATTTGGCTACACAAAAGGATGGGAGATCATCATCAATCTGTGTATGATTCCCAGAAGAGTATTCTCACCACTGCAGTGTCTATGACCTGCTTTTGATTTTGACATTTGTGATATGCCTGCTTCAAAAGCTGACCAAGGCCGTCACATCAGGGGACAGGCTTTAGATTAGTAGAAGAAAAACAACCATAGTTAAGTCTCCAGCATTATAATTTTTTAAATCCTTCAGTATGTTACTATATGCTTTTTATTATTTTATATTTAATATTCTTTGACCTATTGAACAGGTATATAACATAATTGCTGTCTTGTAATTGAATCACAAATTTGAATAATTATTGTTGGTTTGTGACTATAATAGCCTTCTCAAGCAAAGAGTGAATATTATTAGAATATTTAAATTCAGAAATAAAATTGCTTTTACAATAATATATATACATGCATATATACATATAGATCTACATATACACTCACATATATAACACATACATATATATGGTATATATATATATATGTGTGTGTATATATACATACATATATAGACATTGCACATATATATGTATATGCATCTATATCTATACATACAGATTGTATAAATCTACCTCTACACATACACATGTAGTTATATTTCTATATCTGTACAATTATATATATATATATACATATATATAATATACATACTTTTACATCTATGTACACACACAAACAAATGTATATACATATATATATGCATATATATATATAAATCTACATTTACACACACATATGAAAGTCCTTTTTGCCTCTCCTCTTCTAAAAAAGAGACAATCTACATTTCAGTTAAGGGATGACTGAAATATTGATTTAACAACATTTCTTTTGTCCTGCATCTATTTTCATGTGAGAAGTCTCCTTGTGCTACATGTTCCTTAATTTTAATTGCCCAATTAGCCCGGTCCTGCCTTATTCATTCTTAACAGGAGCATGCTGGTCAGATCACTTTAGTCGACAGCACAACACTTAGGCCTGGCAATTTACCCATATGTAACCAGAAAGCAAATTATATTGCTGACTTTTAAAGTGGTATTGTGGAAGTACTAACAGATCTGGAGACTAAAAGTAACGAAAAGCAAAGATTGATGTTAAGACCCCATTATTGATTTGCTCATTAATGTATTTTGTATTATTCTCTTCAAGGGGACTCTGTCAGAATGTATCCTTTCATTGCATGCTATGTGTCTCTTTGACTTGAAGAATCTACATGTTGAGGGGGAGCACAGAGAATTGTGAAAATTTCTATCTATTCTACTAGTTGCAGAAAACTAGGTACTGATTATTTCTTTAGGAGACAAAGACAGAGACAAATGTAACGAGACAGAGACAGAAGAGAGGTTGAGAGACATATATCAAGAGGCAAAGATGGAGACAGTTTGAGACAGAAAGAGAAAACACTTCACAGATATTCTATTGACATCAGATACTATTATAGATTACATCATATCTAAGTACTCACATTCTGTGTGATTAGTCAGTCTTATTCATAAGGTCATTTCAAGAGATTATTGTTCAATATGCCAGGGGCATTTCTTTTTTGCTGGACTCCTAAGGGTATAGTATTATAGAACATTTTAATGCAAAATTGAGTGCTGCTACTATATAAATTGATGAAATTCTTATGAATCTCCAACTTTTCCATCAGCAGTGAACAACTAATTAATTCAAGGTTCATTTGATAAACTTGGTAGAACAGAACATAAAATTTTATCTGCAGTGTGAATTTTTGACCATGTATTTGTCAAACTTCTACTTTAATTCCCCAAAGGAAAAAAATATGCCTCCAGGTGTTTCAAACATTGTCTGATTAAATATTTTTCTATTAATAAAACAATATAAGCAAAAACTAAACTTCTACAAGATGTCTAAATAGTATTTCAAAGCTGAATTGGCCATGTAGTGAATTTGAAACAGAGCAAAAAATAAAATAAAATTTGTCCCAAGTGATACTACTTATTTTTTTTAAATTGGCAATAGATATGATGGGAATGTCACTATTTCACCTTGAAATTTTTCATTTGCATATTTAATAAAGGTAACAAAATAAATATTTTTTGAATATTGAATAATTTGGAATACAGACATTTGTCTGTTTGATTCACTGCTGTCTGTCTCTACAAGTATACATCCCTGGGGGAGCCAATAACTGTTTTGGAGCAATCTACATGAGTCATGGAAAACTGGTCCATTCACTGATTCTATTGTGGCAATATGGTGTAGATCTTGTTATTGTGATACCTAATGCAAACTTTTTTATTGAGGAAACTAATAGTATCAGGAATAGCAACAAGATAAGTTTAAGGATGTTTTGTAAAGCCAGGTAATTTTTTTTTTATTTTTTAACAACAATGGGAACTACATGGACCAGTTTTCAAAAGTAGAACTCTGCCTCTGTAGTATGAGAAAGAAAGAAAGAAAGAAAAGAAAGAAAGAAAGAAAGAAAAAGAAAGAAAGGAAGGAAGGAAGAAAGAAAGAAAGAAAGAAAGAAAGAAAGAAAGAAAGAAAGAAAG